>SCLH01001840.1:23684-36948 GCA_004367855.1 Oikopleura vanhoeffeni | reverse complement strand
GTGGAGCGGCTTATTTAAGCGTTAGTTTTTTATTAGTTCGGAAACCCTAACTTTCAGAATGCAGGTGTTTATTTTTTATTTATAACTTTCCAATTCGACAAATTTTTCAAACTTGGATCATCGCGATTTATATAAAAATTAAATCGCATAGATTTAGAATTGCTTCTTTCGACTTTTCTTTTAATAATTCTGACCGAAGTGCGAATTTTGACTGTGCTTTACATTTACGAGTGCACAACGGAGCGCACACGATTTTTTATTTACTTCTGCTAAATGACATTCATAACATTTTTATTAATTTTTACATGAAAAATCAACGATCTTTTTGTTACCACTTGATATATGAAATAATGAGGAAAGTCAACAGATCCATCTTCGTTTATTTCTGAGTTTTTCGTGAAAATAAGCATCTGGGTCGTTTTTCCGAGCTTTATCTGAAAGGAAATTACAGTCGCTGACATCTGAAACAGTCAATCGTGTTTAACACCAAACCTCATCTTAGATAAATAGCAATTGTAGTATCGTGATAATTTCGTAGCAAAACAAATTATATTTTTTTGCTAACGTAATATTTTATCAAACGGCACATGCATTTTCTCTTCTCGAATTCAAATCTATATTAATTCTTAGAAAATGTACCTTTGCGCCCAGGAGGTTAGATTCACTGAAAAAGGTCTAGCCAGGAAATGAGTGTTGAAACCCTTATTTTCAAAAATATTTTGAATTTTAAGCAAAAACTTCACTTTTCGATTAAGGTTTTAAATTTTGCTCAAATTTTTTTTTCAAATTTTCCTGAAATCTTGGAAGACCAATAATGAAAATCTATTTTACCAGTTACTCAAACATCCTGAAAAATTGTCAATCATAGTGTCAGACGTTTGAGTACGTTGTGTGAATATATTTACATATTTTTTGTTTGCATGTAGCGTTTGAGATAATAACGTCAGATGATTCCTCAAAAGACAGTTTCTTGTTTGATTTTTTTAGGATTTCAGTATGCGGTCCTTCTGTATTTTCGTTTTTGTCCAATGAGTTGATTGGTTCGGAGTACTTTCTGCTTCAGGTATATATTCTCCAATATAAAAATCATCAACCTCTGTTCCTACCTCCTGTTTCAAGTTTATATCTATAATTTCATTGTTCTTTATTCTTCAGCCCGAATTTCTAAATCTTCCATTTTGTTTCTAAAATTTGAAAGATCAACAGACATAATATTAGATTATTTTACAATTTTCAAAAATAGATTTCGTTTTTCATGCTCGAACTTGACTCGTTTGAGTCAAATGTACTATATCGAAAATTCCCTAGTGGGCTTTTCATATCAGGCGTCATAACTTTGAGTCAGTGTCCAATCACATTACTTAATTGTCGACTTAATTCAAGAATCCCGCGATTTCATTGGTCACTTTCTCAAAGTTATGACGCCTGATATAAAAGGCCCACTAGGAATCATTTTCGATATATGCCCACTGAATCTTGATACGATTTTGAACCAGTCTAATTTTAAATAGTTAAATAGGCTTTGATATTGGACTGGTTATAAATTTTGACCAAATGGTCAGTGGGCATATAATAAGTAGAGAAAAAAAATAATGAGGTAGTTTTTGGTATCAAGCGTGCCACCCTTTTCATGAAGATTACAAGAAAGCATAGTTGATATCGAAAATGTTTTTTGCCTCAAGTGCTTTAACTTAGTCACTAAAAACTCTGTGGACAATTTTGCTATCGAATTTTTCTTACTGGTTTACCGATATTCGGAAGTTAAAAATTAGTTTTTAACCATGACTGGGTGGAATTTGCCAAGTTACAACCAGTCACATAGTCGAATCCAGGGGTCACACGCTTTAAGGGGTTACCAAAACTACGACGAGATTTATGAGGAATTCATGATTTAATGTGCGAAATGTGCAATAGGTTATGTCATTTAAAGAGCCAAAGTTGTTAATCGAAGGGATTTTACAAGGATCTCACACTTAATTAAAGCCAGCATAATTATTTTTTCAGAATTAAATTTCGAGAAAACAAGTTGACAAAAAAAAGTAAGTTATATTTTTGTAATCGGAGTAAAACGTTTTTAATATACGGAAAAGTTTTCAGTTATAAGTAAGTTTTATAGGTTTTTGGAATGGTATAAAGGCTCACGGATCTGATAAAAGCTTTTACCAACGCAGTATGAATAGATTAAGATTTGCTAGATTTCTTGGAGTTATAATTGTCAGCAAATATTTTTATTCTTTTTTCGAGTGATTTTCGAAGATATCTTATTTTACTCATTGCTGATTCCTCTCATTTCGCATAGATAATTTTATGTCGGGTTTCCATCGCAATCTGCAAATTCAGGGTGAGAAATTCCACTCTGCCAGATTTTCTTCGATCACTACCTTTTGTGCCAAATTGCTTTTTCTGTTTGCTCAGCCGAAAATCACGACGAAGATATTTATGAGATACTGACACAACTTAAACTAGGGTTTCGACTGTTTTATACCGAACATAATCTCAAGGCATATTATCTCGTTAATTTAAAGCGATAAATGAGACGTGTCGGGATACATTATCAAAAACATTTAAACAAAAAGTTGTTAAAAATTTTAGGTATAAATATCTATGTTGAAATATTCTGAAGAATTACTATGTAGTAATTCGCTGTAGCGAGTTGACTTCTATATCATATGGACCATATGACATGTTGAAACCTTCGCCTTGCCCTATTACCAGCATTTTGGCGAATAAAACATCTTTTATCTCTTTAAAATACAACTATATAAGTATACTCATAAAAATTTGTGTTTTTCAAAATAATTTTGGAAACCTAAATAAAACTTTTATCAAAAAGAGTCCTCTATCATGACGATAACCGAAACCCATAGGAGATGAAAAACGGTTTTTTGCATTCAACTTCAAATAAAAAGCTCATGAAGAACAATTTTGTTTCTCGAATTTGCTCAACTGTTAACCGATAACTCCGGACTTAAAATTAGCGTGGAAATAATTATCTTTGGACCAATTAAATGCGAGATTTTTAGCCACACTCCTTCAAGAACCAATCAATAGTCGCAATTCAAAGGGTGTCCCTTTTAATAAAAAAAAACCTTTAGGAAAAATACCTGTCAATTTTGAAGTGACTCAAAGTTTGAGCACTTCTTAATCATTTATGGTCAAACTAAAAATATTAAAAAACTTTGACTGAATAATCTCCGAACGTTCGTTTTGAAAAACGGGTTCTATTTCTATATCGATTCTTGATTTTGGTTTAATTTATCTTTGTTTTAAAAATTTGGCAATTCTACAGTACAGTTTTTTGTACTTAACATAATTACACTATATTACTGTAAGAATTCTACATCGAATTGCTAAGAATTTAAGAGCCACGTTTTGCTACAAGAAACGAAGTATGAATCCACTTTTTATACCACGTTTTTATTGGTACGTAGAGTCCTTTACAGGGGAAAACATTTTTCGTCAAAAACTTTTTGTCAAATAATTTTTTCGTCAAATGAATCATTTATTATAAATAAAGTTTTGGTCAGAAAATGTTTTTTCGAAATTATATGAGTCTCACAATAAATTAAACTGAAACGTAATTCGAATTTTCTTCTGATTTCTTAGACTTTCAATTGAAAATATTTTGACGAAAAAGTTTTGACGAAAAAATGTTTTCCGGTTTAACAGGACGTCTCGATTCGAAAGTGCGTCCTGATAATGAACCTGGCAAACTTTGCGGAAAAAGGTGCGTCCTACGGACAAAAAAACGATATTACTACAATTGTTGTATTTATTGAAAGAAAGCTAAAAGGCAACACGGCGGATTAATAAGATACAATGGTTAAACTTTGAACACGAAAATATTTAAACAAATGCATTGCATATCACGGGAAAAGTCAAATCAAAGCGTAATAACCTGACGCAATGTATGACATTTTTTGTTATTTTTTCACATGTACCTCAAAAATCCTTCGCAATAACCTGACGCAAGGTATGAGAGTTTCTACTTTGCTTGATCTAGACGATAATCATGAGTCGGGAAAGTCTGAATTAAATGGTAAAAATTATCGAAATTCTGCGTCCTGTTATTCGAGCTGGCAAAGTTTTAGATAAAAAGTGGGTCCTGTTATTCGGTACGTTGCAAAGTTTTGAGTCAAAGTGGTCCTGTCGTGGTCCTGTTAAACGGAATTTACTGTACGTTGAACCCTAACTTTCAGAATGCAAGTGTTTATTTTTCATATTTTATGACTTTCCAATTCAACAATTTTTTCAAATTAGATCATGTGTTTATATAAATATTCTTCCACCAGATTTAACATATTTTCCATATTTTCTTTGGTAAATTCTGCGCGAAGTGCAAATTTTGATTGTGCGTTGCAGTTTTATTAGCAACTAAGCATACACCTTTTTTTACATACTTCTTTTAAACGTAATTCATAAAATTTTTATCAATTTTTACATGGAAAACCAATGTTCCCTTTCGGCAACCACTTGTATATGGAATAAGAGGAAGTCAACAGATCCATCCTCGTTTATTTCTGAGTTTTCGTGAAAATAAGTATCTGGGTCTTTTTTCTCGAGCTTTATCTGAAAATGAAATTACAGTATCCGAAGATTATTAACTGTCGGTTAAAAACTTTTCAAAAACTGAATATTACCTAGGGTCATACCCGAGTCAACTATCTTCAAAACTAACAACGACATAAATTTTTTAGGTTTATGGGGTAAAACGTCTCGAAAAATTATTGTAATGACTTAAACAATTCGGGCCACCTAGTCACAATTTGGTATCAGAAAATGATATTTTGGGCTTATAACGCACTTTTACGGCATATTTGAATTGCTTTTTGATTTTTTTTACAAAATCGCATTAAATAAGCGTATTAAGCGGTTATTTTGCAAGTATTTAATTCTCCGCATTTTGGTGATTCACTTTGACATATGACGTCATTTCAAACGCCTACGCGGTTTTTTTTTTTGAATGTGGCAACATGCCGAATTTTTTGCAAAATTGCTAAAATCATGTTTTTCAATTTATTAAGGCGAGATAAAAGTTTTGATAAGTCAAAAAGACATAATCAAATGCTTTTGTATGTTTTCGAGAAGGGTTCATCCGATTCAAGAAATTCCAAATTGTATACCAGGGTCAATAAGTTGTAACATCGTAATTTTTTTTCGGTCTTCCAATCTACTTAAGTGGTAAACAGTTACCGGAATAAGTAACTAGTTTTCGTTTGTGGGAAATTGTTTTTGATGAACCCTTCTCGAAAACATACAAAAGCATTTGATTATGTCTTTTTGACTTATCAAAACTTTTATCTCGCCTTAATAAATTGAAAAACATGATTTTAGCAATTTTGCAAAAAAATTCGGCGATGTTGCCACATTCAAAAAATAAAAACCGCGTAGGCGTTTGAAATGACGTCATATGTCAAAGTGAATCACCAAAATGCGGAGAATTAAATACTTGCAAAATAACGCTTAATTAACGCTTATTTAATGCGATTTTGTAAAAAAAATCAAAAAAGCAATTTCAAATATGCCGTAAAAGTGCGTTATAAAGCCCAAAATATCATTTTCTGATACTCAAATTGTGACTAGGTGGCCCGAATTGTTTAAGTCATTACAATAATTTTTTCGAGACGGTTTTACCCCATAAACCTAAAAAATTATTTATGTCGTTGTTAGTTTTGAAGATAGTTGACTCGGGTATGACCCTAGGTATATTCAGTTTTTGAAAAGTTTTTAACCGACAGTTAATAATTTCTTCGGATACTGTAATTTCATTTTCAGATAAAGCTCGAGAAAAAAGACCCAGATACTTATTTTCACGAAAACTCAGAAATAAACGAGGATGGATCTGTTGACTTTCCTCATTTATTCCATATATCAAGTGGTTGCCGAAAGGGAACATTGGTTTTCCATGTAAAAATTGATAAAAATTTTTATGAATTACGTTTAAAAGAAGTATGTAAAAAATGGTGTATGCTTAGTTGTGCTAATAAGAACTGCAACGCACAATCAAAATTTGCACTTCGCGCAGAATTTACCAAAAGAAAATATGGAAAATATGTTAAATCTGGTGGAAGAATATTTTTTATAAATCACCATGATCCTAATTTGAAAAAATTGTTGAATTGGAAAGTCATAAAATATGAAAATAAACACTTGCATTCTGAAAGTTAGGGTTTCAACGTACAGTAAATTCCGTTTAACAGGACGCACCGACAGGACGCACTTTGACTCAAAAACTTTGCCACGTACCGAATAACAGGACCCACTTTTTATCTAAAACTTTGCCAGCTCCGAATAACAGGACGCAGAATTTCGATAATTTTTACCATTTAATTCAGACTTTCCCGACTCATGATTATCGTCTAGATCAAGCAAAGTAGAAACTCTCATACCGTTGCGTCAGGTTATTGCGAAGGATTTTTATTGGTACATGTGAAAAATCAAAAAATGTCATACATTGCGTCAGGTTATTACGCTTTGATTTGACTTTTCCCGTGATATTGCAATGCATGTTTAATATTTTTGTGTTCAAAGTTTACCATTGTCTTCTTAATTCGCCGTGTTCCCTTTTGCTTTCTTTCATAAAAATACAACATTGTAGTAATAATTCGTTTTTTTCCGTAGGACGCACTTTTTTCCGCAAAGTTTGCCAGGTTCATTATCAGGACGCACTTTCGAAATCGAGCGTCCTGTAAAACGGGAAAACATTTTTTCGTCAAAACTTTTTTCGTCAAAAATATTTTTTTCAATTTGAAAGTCTAAGAAATCATAAGAAAATCGAATTACGTTTCAGTTTAATTTGTTTGTGAGATTCTATATAATTTCGAAAAAAAATATTTTCTGACCAAAACTTTATTTTATAATAAATGATTCATTTTGACGAAATATTTTGACAAAAAGTTTTTGACGAAAATGTTTTCCCTGTAAACGGACTCTCCTGTACCAATAAAAACGGTGGTATAAAAAGTGGATTCATACTTCAGTTTCTTGTAGCAAAAACGTGGCTCTTAAATTCTTAGCAATTCGATGTAGAATTCTTACAGTAATTATGTTAGTGTAATTATGTTAAGTACAAAAAACTGTACTGTAGAATTGCCAAGATTTTTTAAACAAATGAATTAAACTTAAACCAAAATCAAGATTCGAATGTAGAAATAGAACCCGTTTTTTCAAAATCGAACGTTTTCGGAGAATATTCAGTCAAAGGTTTTTTTAATATCTTTTTCAGTTTGAACTCATAAATGATTACGAAGTGCTCAAACTTTGAGTCACTTCAAAATTTGACAGAAATGTGTTTTCTTAAGAAGGTATTTTTCCTAAAGGTTTTTTTTTATTAAAAGGGACACCCTTTGAATTGCGACTATATGATTGGTTCTTGAAGGAGTGTGGCTAAAAATTCTCGCATTTAATTGGTCCAAAGAATAATTTATTTCCACGCTAATTTTAAAGTCCGGAGTTATCGGTTAACCAGTTGAGCAAAATTCGAGAACAAAATTGTTCTTCATTGAGCTTTTTATTTTGAAGTTGAATGCAAAAAACCGTTTTTCAATATCGCCTATGGGTTTCTGGTTATCGTCATGATTAGAGGACTCTTTTTGATAAAAGGTTTATTTAGGTTTCCAAAATTATTTTTGAAAAAACACAAAATTTTTATGATGTATACTTATGATGTAGTTGTATTTTAAAGAGATAAAAGATGTTTTATTTCGCCAAAATGCTGGTAATAGGGCAAGGCGAAGGTTTCAACATGTCATATGGTCCATATGATATAGAAGTCAACTCGCTACAGCGAATTACTACATAGTAATTCTTCAGAATATTTCAACATAGATATTTATACCTAAAATTTTTGAACAACTTTTTGTTTAAAATTGTTTTTTGATAATGTATCCCGACACGTCTCATTTATCGCTTTAAATTAACGTTAATAATATGCCTTGAGATTATGTTCGGTATTATAAACAGTCGAAACCCTAGTTTAAGTTGTGCAGTAGATTCTCATAAATATCTTCGTCGTGATTTTCGGGCTGAGCAAACAGAAAAAGCAATTTTGGCACAAAAGGTAGTGATCGAAGAAACTCTGGCAGAGTGGAAATTTTCTCACCCTGAATTTGCAGATTGCGATGGAAACCCGGACATAAAATTATCTATGCGAAATGAGAGGAATTCAGCAATGAGTAAAATAAGATATCTTCGAAAATCACTCGAAAAAAAGAATAAAAATATTTTGTCTGACAATTTATAACTCCAAGAAATCTAGCAAATCTTAATCTATTCATACTGCGTTGGTAAAAAGCTTTTTTATCAGATCCGTGAGCCTTTATATCATTCCAAAAACCTATAAAACTTACTTATAACTTGAAAACTTTTCCGTATATTAAAAACGTTTTACTCCGATTACAAAAATATAACTTTACTTTTTTTTGTCAACTGATTTTTCTCGAAATTTTAATTCTGAAAAAATAATTATGCTGGCTTTAATTAAGTGTGAGATCCTTGTAAAATCCCTTCGATTAACAACTTTGGCTCCTTTTAAATGACATAACCTATTATCGCACATTTTCGCACATTAAATTCATGAATCTCCTCATAAATCTCGTCGGTAGTTTTTGGTAACCCCTTAAAGCGTGTGACCCCCTGGATTCGACTATGTGACTGGTTGTAACTTGGCAAATTCCACCCAGTCATTGGTTAAAAAACTAATTTTTAACTTCCGAATTATCGGTAAACCAGTAAAGAAAAATTCGATAGCAAAATTGTCCACAGAGTTTTTTTAGTGAACTAAGTTAAAGCACTTGAGGCAAAAAACATTTTTCGATATCAACTATGGCTTTCTTGTAATCTTCATGAAAAGGGTGGCACGCTTGATACCAAAAACTACCTCATTTATTTTTTTTCTCTACTTATATTATATGCCCACTGACCATTTGGCTCAAAATTTATAACCAGTCCAATATCAAAGCCTATTTAACTAT
Organism: Oikopleura vanhoeffeni; assembly: GCA_004367855.1. Lineage (NCBI taxonomy): Eukaryota > Metazoa > Chordata > Appendicularia > Copelata > Oikopleuridae > Oikopleura > Oikopleura vanhoeffeni. The sequence continues at coordinate 27,976 of SCLH01001840.1, read as the reverse complement.
TTAAAATTAGACTGGTTCAAAATTTCGTATCAAGAATTCAGTGGGCATATATCGAAAATGATTCCTAGTGGGCCTTTTATATCAGGCGTCATAACTTTGAGAAAGTGACCAATGAAATCGCGGGATTCTTGAATTAAGTCGACAATTAAGTAATGTGATTGGACACTGACTCAAAGTTATGACGCCTGATATGAAAAGCCCACTAGGGATCATTTTCGATATAGTACATTTTGACTCAAACGAGTCAAGTTACGAGCATGAAAAACGAAATCTATTTTTTGAAAATTGTAAAAATAATTCTAAATATAGTCTGTTGATCTTTCAAATTTTAGAAACAAAATGGAAGATTTAGAAATTCGGGCTGAAGAATATAAGAACAATGAAATTATAGATATAAACTTGAAACAGGAGGTAGGAACAGAGGTTGATGATTTTTATATTGGAGAATATATACCTGAAGCAGAAAGTACTCCTGAACCAATTCAACTCATTGGACAAAAACGAAAAAATACAGAAGGACCGCATACTGAAATCCTAAAAAAGATCAAACAAGAAACTGTCTTTTTTGAGGAATCATCTGACGTTATTATTCTCAATACGCTACATGCAAACAAAAAATATGTAAATATATTCACACAACGTACTCAAACGACCTGACACCTATGATTTGATAATTTTTGTCAGGATGTTTGAGTAACTGGTAAAATAGATTTTTCATTATTGGTCTTCCAAGATTTCAGGAAAAATTTGAAAAAAAATTTTGAGCAAAATTTAAAACCTTAATCGAAAAGTGAAGTTTATTATGCCTAAAATTCAAAATATTTTTGAAAATAAGGGTTTCAACACTCATTTCCTGGCTAGGACCTTTTTTCAGTGAATCTAACCTCCTGGGCGCAAAGGTACATTTTCTAAGAATTTAATATAGATTTGAATTCGAGAAGAGAAAATTTTGCATGTGCCGTTTTGATAAAATATTACGTTTAGCAAAAAATATTAATTTGTTTTGCTACGAAATTATCACGATACTACAATTTGCTATTTATCTAAGATGAGGTTTTTGGTGATTTAAACACGATTGACTGTTTCAGATGTCAGCGACTGTAATTTCCTTTTCAGATAAAGCTCGAGAAAAACGACCCAGATGCTTATTTTCACGAAAACTCAGAAATAAACGAAGATGGATCTGTTGACTTTCCTCATTTATTTCATATATCAAGTGGTAACAAAATAGGATCGTTGATTTTTCATGTAAAAATTAATAAAAAATGTTATGAATGTCATTTAGCAGAAGTAAATAAAAAATCGTGTGCGCTCCGTTGTGCACGTCGTAAATGTAAAGCACAGTCAAAATTCGCACTTCGGTCAGAATTTATTAAAAGAAAAGTCGAAAGAAGCAATTCTAAATCTATGCGATTTAATTTTTATATAAATCGCGATGATCCAAGTTTGAAAAATTTGTCGAATTGGAAAGTTATTAAATATAAAAATAAACACCTGCATTCTGAAAGTTAGGGTTTCCGAACTAATAAAAAACTAACGCTTAAATAAGCCCGCTCCACCTAAGGGGGGGTGGTGGTTCCTAAATTGACATATTTTTTTTGAAAAATCAATGAAAATCCACAACCTTTAAAAATACGAAAGTACAAATGTAAAATTGCGCTATTTAACTCAGTTCCGTCAGAACTTTTCACTTAAATTCTTACAATCTAAAGAAATTTTGTCCTTAAAGTTTAAGGTCAACTCAATTTTGTCCTCAATTTCAACCTATTTTTTCCCAATTCTTTTATGTTCTGAAAAAAATTCCCGGTAATGAATTCCCGGAAAATAAATTATAATTTATAGTTGATATCAGAAACTTTAATTTAAATCACATAATATAAATTTGAAAACAGCATAAATTATAAATGAAATTGGAAAGAGAATCCGATTATAGTAAAATACGTTGCAGTCATACAACTCTAACTGGAACACCTTAATTTTGAATTAGCGCGTAATCTAAAAGTCTTTTGCAGACAATTTTTGAGTTGAAAGATAGTGTTTTGAATTCTGGTTTTGATCAACTTAAAAAGTCTATTCATAGCNGCTTCAGCTTGAGCGCAAAATCAAAATTAAGGTGTTCCAGTTAAAGGTGTATGACTGTATCTTAAAAATCAATTGAAAAAAAAGAATAGGATTATTTTCGACTTGGGGATCATAATGGATATATCCATTATAACTGTAGAACTGTAATGAATTTTGAAATAAAGAAAATATTTCTACTTGATAAACCAAAATTCGTCTTCGTGCGTCTAAGCGGACGTTTTTAAAATTTGTAAACACGTTATTTTAGACAAATACGACAGTATCTTCGTATTTATTATTCAAAAGCAACGGGCTATTAAAAATTTTTTCCGACACGCCTCATTTATCTGTTTTTTGATATAAAATCGTGTCTCGGCATTATTTTCGATATAACATACTTTGGAAACCCTATTTAAAGTTGTGAAGTAGATTCTCATAAATATCTTCGTCGTGAATTTCGGGCTGAACATACAAAAAAAGCAATTCTGGCACAAAAAGCAGTAATCGAGGAAACTCTGGTCGACTGGACATTTGAAAAAAAGCTACCTCACCCTGAATTTGAAGATACCGATCAAAACCCGGACATAAACTTATCTCTGAAATTAGAGAGAAAATCGGTATGTAGTAAATTAAGATATCTGCGAAAATCACTCGAAAAAAAGAATAAAAAACTTTTATCTGACAATACGATTCATAATTCCGAGAAATCCAGCAAATCATAATATGCTTATTTTTATCGTCAATCGCTTATTCTCTAAAACTGACAACTTTACATAAACATTTCATATTTACACTGTTTAAAAACAAAATAAAAAGAAGTTTTTTGATAACAAAGCTACAACCATCTACCGTAGACTCAGTGGACATCGGTCGCAGGGGCCTAAGAAAGTTCACGAAAGTTCGTCTTGAAAATAATATTGATTTTTTCCCCGCATTTTTAAATAGCATTATTCAAAAATTGTTAAGCCGAAAAACGAAGGCCCACGCTCGGACCAATCTGCACTGAGTTCTACGGTACTAAAGATGTTTTACAAGGACGCCAAAAAATTTCTACGGAGAATTTTTTGATAAAATCTTTCGTATATTATATAATGTGAAAGTTTTTTTGAGCTCATCACGCTAAAACAATTTACGTAAAATGATTTCGCAAAACTCATTTTGTTTCTGAATAAAAAAATCCACGAATGTATTTCAACATGGACAACAAAAATTGACAAAATTTTTTTTTAAGTTGTTCCAATGCCTTACCTACATTACTGATTATTACTTTTGTACTATGTTTTAGACTAAGGTAGGAACGGCAAAATTTTTTTTGCCCGACAAAAGAATTTTACATATTATATTGTAGAGCCGAAAAAATGATTAATTCTGGAAATAAAATTTTTTATTAAATTTACTTGCAACCTTGTCAAAAATTAAAATCCGTATCTGAGAAATTGGTCAAATTTCACAACAAACATTAACAAAACCATTAATTCAAAATAGCAAACCACCTGCCCAATTTGAGCAGCTCAGATTCGACTCACATTATTATTTTCATTTGGTAAATCAATAAAGTGAAGGCATGGATAATAAATAAATCTAAATATATGGTCTGGAAAGCACTTTTTGAGGGTTGTAATATATATTATATAAAATAAGTTGAAATTTGTAAATTTTTTGATAATCGAAACACGATTTATAGAAAACAGAGAGCTTTAGCTGCTCATTTTTGTAAGTTTCGAATAGGTAACTTAAAATCCAGGGAGGAGATACATTTTGATTGAGACACCTAAAATAGGGTAAAAATACTGTTTTTGTTGATTTTGTAGCCAAATTCAAGAAAGTTGAACAAAACTTTCCACACTGATTTTCGCGGACTTTTCAGCTGCACATTCTTCCGGTCTGATTTCGAACAGAAACGGTGCTAGAGATCAAAACATAATTTTTATAAAAAACTTTAATTTTTTTTAGAATCCGCTGTGTTGAAAATGAGACCATAGTTGCTAATATCGTTTCCAGCAAATCGAATACAAGGAATTTTGTGGTGGTACTTAGATTTTCTAATTCTCACGTTTATGTTCAAAATTTTCGATTTCGCGCACTTTTTTGTCGATTTACAGCCAATCAAGCCGAAATTCGAAAAAGTACTTCCTATTCGATGTTCACCAACCCTTGGGCTTGTTGTATTCCGAAAATGACGTTTCTGGCATTTCCACAGAGCCTTGTATCAAAACGTCGAAAAAACACCA
>SCLH01001839.1:166350-190328 GCA_004367855.1 Oikopleura vanhoeffeni | reverse complement strand
GTGTAAACAGTTTGCCGAAAAAGAAGGAAAAACTTTAACCCTGTGGAGAAAAATCAAATCCCGGGCCCGAACGCGATTCCCACGTAGATTAAAAATGCCGTCATTCGGAACACAAAAATTTCAGATAATTTTTGCACTTTTCTAGAGTGGACAGCCTATTCCAAACGTTGGAAATAATTTTTTCTTAATCGCCAAAATTCTCGAACACCTTGTCTTTGCATACAGAGTATAATGAAGTTACTACTGTTTCTCCGTTAATTCTTGAGCGCAGTTTTAAAGAGGTCCAGATTGCCTCGACCACCCCCTTAATGATTCCGAAAATTTTTTTGCATTCATGCATTTTTTAAAAATATAGACAATAAGACCTCAAACCACCACGGACAATATGGCAAAATTTTAGCTGTCCTTATTAGCATAAACAGTACCCTTTAATCTCCAAGTTAGACCATTTTTATGATGAATTAAGAGAAAGGCGGATCTTTAGCTTATAATTTGTTTACTGCCATAACAAATCTTTCTATGCTTTAAGACCTAAGGTTTATCTTTAAAGGACCTATGACTATAAGCCTATGATTCATAGGCTATGAGTCAATTTTGCATTTGGGACCTTACGTGCTTTCACATAAGGAGTCAAAGCCTACTCCTCATGTAAAAAGCACTGTTAAGTTATAAATGCAAAAATTGAAAATTTGGGGTTATGTCTCAAGATTATGTCAAAAATTTTTATGGTTACATTCTTACTACCTAAAAAAAACAATTCCCAAAAAAAATTCAGTGATCGAAAAAATCTAAAGTTCATCTGTTTCAGTTTATTATTTACCCACTCAAATAATCCAATATTGTTTCAAAAATGAATTTCCCCAATTTGTATGAAAAATTCTATAATGGATTGTTTATTGTTCATTTTATGCTAAACATTAAAAACCAGGAGATATAAGCCTATCCGAATATTATGGGAAGAAATTGGCGAGGAAAATTGCAATGTCGATTTGTTCAAAATTTGAATCTGATAAAGTGAATTTTTTGCGATTAAACGACCATATTCTATCTTCTGTACAAAAATAAAAATGCTGGCATTTGTGGTATTATTAAAATTCAATACAAACTCAATGATCAATTCATAAAATAACTTGCCATAACAACAAAAAAATTAAAGCGAAAAGAAAAACGATAAATTTTCGAAATAGTAACCCTCAAAAAAATATAACTCAGTTACAAGAGAGTGCCTCTATAAGCGGACGGGACATTCTTTCAAATGTTTGCCGTGCGTTTTTGTAGAAGAAAACGGACAGTTTCCCGAAAAGTCTGCCGCGTCATCCAGCGTGAGTTTCAACGTGGCTGAGGAAACCAAAAGTGAACGTTAAAAATATGGCTTACCGCTAGGACATAATTTTCATCTAATTTCTATAGAAATTCTCTATAGTTATCATTGGCATTCCATTTTGAAATCTCTATATTTTTCAATGAGTAAGGTTTTAAGCGTAAGTTGGGCTCTGTTAAGGACTATATCATATTTGAGTACAAGGTTTCACTTTTGGTTCTTCGCCACTATAACTTCAGGAGGTATAATAACAAAAGGTTTTCAAATTTTGATATAAAAAATTGTAGGCCCTTGGGTTTTAAGGGGGGGGGCCTTACCGGGGAAAGTTTTTAAATCTTGCTAATTTTCGTCAATACGCGGCGCGCTGTTGCGTTATATTTTTTTAAATTTATTCGTTCAAACAAAATCAGTTTACCTTGCGTAACGCCGCTTTCAAGACAGACATCTTCCTCGAAAGTTAGCCGGTCACCTTAACGACCCAATTCAAGAAGTTGTATTCGTCGTTATAGAGGCACTCTAACTGTATATGACTGCAATTACTTTAGTTTTACAGCCTGACGAGAAAAAATTCATAATTACAAAAAAATTCGTCATGTTTGATATCGAATTTTCCAAATAACAAAGTTTTGAATTAGAATTTAAAATATTTTGATTTTATTTCAAAAACTTAAATTCAATTAATTTTAATTGTAATTGGCAATAGAAAAATTCTTGTCATGCTAATATTTTCAAAAAACATCGATTATAAAACATTTTCGAATCAAACTATTTTCGAAATTTATATACAATTTCTTCCGCCTTTCTATTTCATTTTAAAGCTGTTTTATCGCCATTTTTTAATTTGACTGGTTAACTATTATTTATCCCCCTGCCCACTTCACACTGACCTCCCCGCCTTATTACCCTACCCCCTAATAGCTACGTCTCCGCATACTGCATCAGGTCTTATCTCGCCCCATCTCGCTTCTCGACACCGTCTCCATCGTGCTCTACTGGCATCCTTCCCCTCCCTTTCTAACCTTTATTCACCTCATTGAGAAATTATTTCCTTATATATTCCTGATGTTTAACTCGGACGCAATTTTCTGAAGGTCCGATTTTATAAAAAGTGTCCGATAATCCCAATTATTTTGAGGGCCATAAAAATGATAGCCATCCTGTTTAAGGGCTAGGTTGGCTAGTTTAACAGATTTGCCGCTTTTTAATTTTTTCCGCTTTTGGATGGAAACTTTTTGCAATTCAAAGTTTTCATCAAGCGCCCCATATGAGGATCGTCAAATAGCCGACCGAGGCCCTTAAGTTTAATTACTGCCATGAGACCTGCGAATTACAGGAGACTACATTATTTGATTCTGAATTTTAACTGTGGTGTGCGTCTATTAAGACAACATCTTAAACGTAACAATGCGGACAATATATGGTCAAAATTTTGAATCTTGTCCATTTTGGGCCTGTCAATTCTATTAGGACATATGAAGACGAAAAACAAACATTGCCTTTTTCGAAAAATTTTAAACTGAAGAGCCAGAAAATTCTTCATTCTCGGTTCAAATAAATTTCTTATTAAAATTTAAGTAAGAATTTTTTTGGAAGGTACGGAAAATATGGCCACAAAACTCAAAGGTAATATGGCAAAATCTCAGCTGTCGCTTATGCACGAAAATTCACAGTAACATTTTCTGAGAAAGCTCACAGCGAATGCCGAGCTAAAAAACTTAAAATTGTGTTTTGTACGGTTACCAGCTTTAAGTTGCTAACATACTAAACAACTTCAAATGTTTTAAAGAGAGTTATTTCAAATAATATGCCACACAATAAAATTATAATATCCTCGTGCGATAATATCTTATTCGAAATACAAACCTCCTCTTCTGCTAATTTAAAATTCGAAGCCTACAATGCCAACAAAACAAGGCTCGTTCATAACACTAGTGTGCGCTGCACACCAAATGATTTATATTAACGAGAAAAAGGTTCAAAGAATTTCGAAATTTTTTGGAGAATCTTTTGATCAATCCTACTTATTTCTTAGTAACCGCGTAATTCAATATTGTTAAAAAAAACAACAAAATTTCTTTAAATAAGATTTCACTAAAATAAACGACGGTTTTTTAAATTCCTTGAAGAGGATTCCTCAAACCATCGATTTCGTGAATTTAATACTAAAACTTTTAATTTGTAGGAATGTTCAACGTTTCGGAACAATTGCGGGACACTTATAATGACAAATTATCTCAAAATTGTTTGTGTTATCTTTTGAAGTAAGATCCTCTCGATGAAATTTCCGTTTTCAAATGACCAATTTTTTTCATACAATATCAAAAAAGGATGCTTCGATTTCCCAGTATTCTCCAAAAAATGATATTTCTACTCAAACAGATTTTGAAAGTTGAAATCCAGAAGCATTTCGATGAAAATTATTCAAAATTTCACCATTGCCCACTTGATGGCCCCAGTAACAGTTTCTCATTCAGGAGATATCATTTCATTTTACCTTAATTATAAAATGGTTTTTTAAGGGAGTGGTAGTCGATATCAAAAGCTTCCAAATTTATGAAATTTTAAAATTAAATATGAACTAAATTTGACCCAGATCATCTGATTTAATCTGATTTAATATCTGAATTAAAAGCGTTCGTTTTTGCCACATTTATTGCTCATTTGTTCCTTATAGACGCACACTAAAAAATATAAAAAAGTTTATCAATAAACTTTTTATTATTTTTAGTGTGCGTCATAAGGACATATGGCACATAAAATGTGCAAAACAACGCTTTTTATTTTGCTGGGTTCCTCTATAAAGGACAAAATGACGAGAAGGGATAAAAATGCCTTGTTGTCTAAACTTTAAGATGAAATAAATGGGTCTTCATATTTTTTACGTTCTTGACTGAAACGCACCAAAATAAGGTCTTTATTCGAATTTTCTGACCTTGCCGCAAAATTAACTTCTTATTACTTTTTGCCAAAATTAAAATAAACTCGGTCCACCATTATAGCATACACACCATACGCTAAAGAAACATGTCAAAAATCACAACTGCTTTATAGACCGCAAGGAATCTAAGTAATTTTTGTAGGGCCAAGATATAGAGTCTTTGGTTTTCATAAACAAAATCAAAGTTTTTCCAATGAATACACATGGCCTTGTTAATATCGACAACCAATACTGTACAGGACATAACAGCTTTCTTATTAATTTCAAATTCTTAATTACTGGTCCGGTTAAATTCACGTGAGCCAAAAAATCGTGTAGCCAAAAAAAACTTTAACCTCAAATTTTTTTGTCTGGCTTTTAGACTCCACCGATTATACCGTAATCAGCAAAAAACACCGTAATTTGCGGTTTGAAGAGAACTAGGGTAAATTTCACGGATGAAAATTTTCCATCTATTTTTTTTGACACCCGACACCAACCTGGTGGAAATTGAGGTAATTTTTTTTAGCCTACAACAATGCAAAAACCGTTTTTGATACCTACCACGGTTTTCGCTCCGCTGATTCTAATTGAATGACTCAAAATTTTGGAAAAAGATCGAATGTGCTATTTCGACCTCAACGAGACGAAAACCCCCCTTCTAAAAAGGATTTATCCTGGTTTCTTGTATTTTTTCAAATTTTGAAGGAAAATATTTATTAAAAAAAACATGTTGATCTTTCATCTCCTCTCTTTCTTTTTTTGATTTCCGCCGTTTTGATTGGTTGAATCTGAGAACTCTTCTGACAACCAATCAAAACGGCGGAAATCAAGTGTGACCAGTTTGGAAAAAAGAAGGTAAAAATCTTACACCCTGTAGGTGGCGCTAAATTGCAAAAATGATCATTTTTTTTAATTTTATCACAGTATTCATGATAATTTTTGCGATTAAGCGCCACCTAGGAGAAAAAATCTAAATTCAGGGCCCGAACTTCGATTCCCACGTGGATAAAATGGTCATTCGTAAAAAATCGTAAAAATTGGGTCATGGACGAAGGATGACAAAAAAAATTAAAGATTAATTTTTGGCACTTTTCTAGAGGTTGGACAGCCTATTCCAAACATGGAAAATAATTTTTTTTAATCTCAAAGATTCATCAAAACCTTGTCTTTGCATACCAAGTATAATGAAGTTACTTCTGTTCTCCGTTTATTCTTGAGGCGCAGTTTAAGAAGGTCCAGATTGCCTCGACCACCCCCTTAATCGATAATAAAAATTAATTTTTGCCGAAAAATAATGCTTCAACCTTTTTTTGGTCTCAGGTAAAATCCTACCTAAAAATAGGTCATTTATAAATATTTTCCGAAAAATAGGTGTTTTATAGACTGACAAAAACATCAAGTCTTATTTTTGCTCTTCAGGGTTTAAAAATGTTTCGAAACCATATTGTCCTTATAGACGCACAACTCATACTAAATAATAATCGAGCGTATTTTATAATGAATTCCCTATCTGTGTCACCACAAATACAACAAGTATATTTTGAATAATCTTTTGGATTCAAATAATGTTTCATTTTTTCGTATTCTGATCCAAAATGTCCTTCACAAACAGTACAGTTAGCAGATTTATGATATCTTTGTAAGTGACGCAACATAGCCTCTGTTCGATTTTGTCGGTGAAGATTCAAATCAAGAAGACTTTTTCGACAAACGCAACATTCTAGTTTTCGGTGATCGCTCACGGCTCTGGCCTTTTCGAACCAACTTTTGCAAAAATCGCATTGATAGTTTTTAGTTTCGCAAATTACTTGAAGCGGATATAAAATGTTAAAAAATAAAAAATTGTTCCTCAGATGGTTTTTTCTTTTTTGTCACCTTAAAAAAAATAACAGGTTTGATTTTTATCGAGTATTTTATCTCGGTGAAATTGGAACTGACACATACGATATATTTAAAATTTTGAGGGGGAAATGTCAATTAATGTTGACATTATTGGCAAAAAATTCCTAATACACTGAATGTACCCTAATCCGAACGCACCCTTATCCGTACGATTTTTAGCCGAGATGAAAACGCTTATAAGCCTAAACGCCTATATAGACGTGTACCCTTATCCGAACGTTGTACCCTTATCCGAACGATTTTTGGCCGAGCTGAGGTGTTTGGATAAGGGTACAGTCAGTGTACAACTTTGGTGCCACTGCAGAGCCGGTTTTTTCGATTTTGTTATTTATAACCAAGATTTTTTTTATTCGATAAAGTGATATTTTCCGATTAAAACGGAAATAAAAAAAGCTCTCTCTATCAATAAGCTACGTTGAAAAATATTTTTAATTTTTCTGGTTCGTGAATTATAGCGATTTGATTAAGTCAAAATAGTAAAACTCAGAGAAAAATTAAATAAGCTTTTGAACTAAAAATATTGTTTTGAAATTTTGAAGACTTTTCTTAATAGAGAATTATAAATAATAATTTTATNAGACCTTTTTTTGCTCTTAGGTCAAATTTTCTTAAAGAAAGGTTTTTATAAATATTATCACGAGATATCATTAATTTTTAGCTGCTATCATTTGATAAACTTTGTGTCTCTATAAAACATTAGGTGTTGTTTAGTATGTTAGCCAAATTAAAGCCTCGCAATCAAACGTACAATTTAGTTTTTTTAGCCGGCATTCGCTGTTGAGCTTTCTAAGAAAATGTTACTGTGATTTTCGTCCATAAGGACAGCTGAGATTTTGCTATATTATCCTTGAGTTTTGGTGCCATATTGTCCATACCTTCCAAAAAAAATCTTACTTAAATTTTAATAAAAATTTATTTCAACCGAGAATGAAGAATTTTATGCTCTTCAGTTTAAATTTTTTCGAAAAAGGAATGTTTTGTTTTTCGTCTTCATTGTCCTAATAGAATGACAGGCCAAAATGGAAAGATCAAATTTTGACCATATATTGTCCGCATTGTTCGTTTAGATGTTGTACTTAAAGACGCACACCACAGTTATAAATTCAAAACAAATAATGTTAGTCTGTAATTCGCAGGTCTCATGCAGTAATTTAAACTTAAGGGCCTCGGTGCTATTTGACAGATCCTAATATGAGCGCTTGATGAAAAACTTTGAATTAGCAAAAAGTTTCCCATCAAGGGAAAAAAATAAAAAGGGCAAATCTGTTAAATAGCACCTAGGCCCTTAAACAGGAGGCTATCATTTTTATGGCCTCAAAATATTGGGATTATCGGAACACTTTTTATAAAAATCACTTCAGAAATGCGTCACGAAGTTAACACACAGGAATATATAAGGAAAAATTTCTCATGAGGTGAATAAATAATAGTTAACCAGTCAAATTAAAAATGCGATAAAACAGCTTTAAAATGAAATAAGAAAGGCGGAAGAAATTGTATTAAATTTCGAAAATAGTTTGATTCGAAATGTTTCATAATCGATGTTTTTTGAAAATATTACATGGCAAGAATTTTTCTATTGCCAAATTACAATGAAAAATTAATTGAATTTAAGTTTTTGAATAAAGTCAAAAATTTTGAATTCTAATTCAAAACATTTGTTTTTTGAAAATTCGATAATCAAACATGACAATTTTTTTGTAATTATGAACTTTTTTCCGTTAGGCTGTATCCAAAGTAATTGCAGTCATATTACAGTAGAGTGCCTCTATAACGACGATACAATTTCGTGACCGGCTGACTTTCGAGAAAGATGTCTGTCCTTAAAGTGGCGTCTAATAGCGTGTACGAAGGTAAAAACTGAAATTTTATCTTTTTTTTTGAACGAATAAATCTAAAAATACAACACCACGGCGCGCCGCGTACGGATGAAATAAGCAAGATCTCGTTAGGCCCACAAGGGCCTACAATTTTAAATTAAAATTTGAAAACCTTTCGTTCTTAAAGAATGACCGGCAGACTTTTGGGAAAACTGTCCCTTCTCCTACGAAAACCACGGCAAACTTCTTGAAAAAATGTCCGTCCTTATAGAGGCACTCTACTGAAACTCGAGTTTATATTTTTTGAGAGTTACTATTTATGAAAATTTATCGCTTTCTTTTTCGCTTAATTTTTTCGTTGTTATGACAAGTTATTTTATGATAAATCATCGAGTTCGTATCAAATTTCAATATACCACAAATGCAGCATTTTATTTTTGTAGAAGATAGAATATGGTCGTTTAATCTCAAAAATTCACTTTTATCAGATTCAAATTTTGAACAAATCCGGCATTGCAATTTCTCATCGACTTCTTCCCATATATTCGGATAGGCTATATCTCCTGGTTTTTTATGTTTAGCAAAAAAATGAACCAATAACATCATTATAGAATTTTCTGCAAAATGGGAAATTCATGTTTGAACAATATTTAATATTAAGAGGTGGCTCTCAGTAAAGTGAAACAAATAAACTTTTGATCACTGAACATTTTTTTAAGTTCTACGAATGTGACATAAACTTCATCACAAAATCTTGATACAGACCCAAATTTTCAATTTGGCCCTTTTAGGGATTTTAAATTATTTTGAGAATTTTCCGAAAATGCTTAAAAAATCGCAAAGAGTCCATAATTTAACTCCCAATGGCGTGATTTTTTTTAATGCAAGGTCTATGCATTTCCCACAGCAAAACATAGGGGCCACGAGAGACAAATAATTCTGGAGATACCATATTTTAGTTACAAAACCAGTTAATTTGAGAGCGGATCAACAATGAACCAACTTTAATGCAGGTATCAACTATTTGGGCCTCGGACATTTTTGGAATTAGGTCAATCGGATGAGCCATCTTCGAGAACATTCGACGCAACTGACACGCTCTCGGTTATTACACTAAGAAAAAATCACGTCAATGTAAAAGACTTGTAAGGTTCAAATTCACAAATTTGGGTCTGTATCAAGATTGTGCCATAAAGTTTATGTTACATTCGCACTACCTAAAAAATAACCTAAGCATAGAAATGCAGTAAAAAAATATGTTAACCCTTGGAATCATTAAGCCTACTTAAAACCTTCTAAAAAGAGCAAAAAAATGTCACAGTATTGTTTCTTCCAAATACATTATAAAGAATTTTGCGGTGATTCCGAAACTAGACATCAAATACAAATGTGAGATAAGCCAGTTTTTAGGAAAGTGTTTTGTGCATACAAAACACTTATCAGTAAAATTTATTCTTATCTTGGGACAGATATTTTTTTATGGAAGTGAAATTTCAAAATTTTCAGTTTTCCATGAAAAAATTCATTTATTACTAAAATTAATTAAATCAATCAAAAATTGTCCACACTGTCACTTAATTACTATATAAAATTTAAAATACTAATAAAAAGTGTATTCATCTGCTTTTAGTTGGAAAATTAGCCATTTTTCATAAAAATTTGTGATTTTTTCATTTTTTTTTACTTTTTTATTAATAACTTTTGATTGATGATATACCAAAAATCAAAATTCTAGAATTCGAAATGTATTGATGCAAAAATATAAACTTTCAACTTTACTATTGCAAAGTTATTGGCAGCTTCAAACTATCTTGAGCTTTCTGTAAACAGCGTTCAAGTAGAGCGATTATATCGGCTCTGGTGGCCTTGCGGAATTTTTTTTTCGTTGATTCCAGGTTAAGGATGTGGGCGACGATATTGAGATTCTCAGAAAACTCTTTTGATAGCCCCATTTTGTAGAGAATTTTCCACTGAGTTGTTAAAGCCCAGGATTTCTTCTTGAATTTTGATTTTTTTCAAAAAAAAAGTAAGTTTAGATTTTTGAGAAATTTGAAGTGAAGTCCAATTTTCGATCTTAGGAATTTATTTGTCACCTTTCAAAATGTGAAGCTAGACACTTAACTCGATATACTGGCCAAAAAACTGTGAAATTTCAAATTTTTAATTTTTTTTTCAATTTCAAAAAAAGTTAAGGAATTTCAACAAAAACTAGAATCACAAGTCGTTCCTTGAACTTTTGGAGAGGAAATTGGAAAAAAGCTACCGTTCTAGACCCTTAATTCAGCCTTTGCGGTGAATTAAAAGCCCAAAATTAAAAAAAAATCTACAATTTTTCAAGGAGGAGTAGGCTTTTGCGTGAGGGCTCCCAAATTACGCTAGTTTTGACCACTAGGGGCCAAAAATTTCAAAATTTTCCTACGCTCGGAGATGCGCATTCATATTGTAAGGGTAAACCGCAAATAACAAGAAAAAGTTGATGAGGAATGAATTGGGATTAGGCTTTTTAGTTGCTTTTAGGGACGCCTACTAAAAAACCATTTCTGAGCGTAGGTTGAGGATTACAGATGCTCTTGAATAGTACTGGCACCTTCCTTACGAGTTGTACTACGTATCTGGAAAAAAAAAATAATTATTTCTGAAGCCAGGTTTCTCAGGAAAACTTCACTGAAAATGTTCGTAAAAAAAGAGCCCAATTATCGTCGCCCACATCCTTAAAGCCTTATCTTCAAGTAAAACCCAATTATCAGAAAAAAGGACCTTTTTATCGTCTTCGGTAAAATTCTTCCGAAAAACAGTCCATTTATAAATATTTTCCAAAAGATAGGTGTTTTGTAAACTGAAAAATATCAACCCTTTTTTTTGCTCTTCAGTTTAAAAATTTTCGAAAAAAAATGGCATATCGTCCCTTCTCGTTCACAAATGTGCATATAGAGGTACATTACAAAGAACGAAACGTAGGTTTGACCATATTGTCCTAATATACGCACTCCACACTATAAATAATAAACATGCGTATTGTATAATGGATTTCCCTATCTATGTCACCACAAATACAACAAGTATATTTTGAATAATCTTTTGGCTTCAAATAATGTTTCATTTTTTCGTATTCTGATGCAAAATGTCTCTCACAAATACTACATCGAGCAGATTTGTGATATCTTTGTAAGTGACCCAACATAGCCACTGTTCGATTTTGTTGGTGAAGATTCAAATCAAGAAGACTTTTTCGACATACGCAACATTCTAGTTTTCGGTGATCGCTCACGGCTCTGGCCTTTTCGAACCAACTTTTGCAAAAATTGCATTGATAGTTTTTAGTGTCGCAAATTTCTGTGAGCGGATATCAAATGTAAAAAAATTCGAAAAGTGGTGCCAGAGAGCTTGACCTTAAACTTTGTTTTGAATTTTTGAAGTAATACAGTTAGTAATTAAGGGGGCACCCGTCGTTTGAAATCCCCTTGAAACCTCAACAGAATGCAATACGAAAAAATTAACATTGACAAAAATCAAATTCAGAAAAGTTTCGCAAAATTTTGTACGTCACTTCAAACTTTGAGCGACTCTAGGAAAACACTGAGAGTCGGTATCAAAAACCCGTCAACATTTTAATGATGCAAATAGCAAAAATACTTATTAAAATAATTATTAATTCAAGGAGAAGATGATTTTATGTCGGCACACGGAAAATAACCGGGTTTGAAGATTTCTAGAGTCGGAAAAATTTTTTTTTGAAATTATTTCAAAATTAAAATGACCACACAAATCTTTGAATTTTTGGCAAGAATTTTTTTCACTGTATTATGCCGAAGAAGATAGATTTTTCAATTTTGAATTTTCCGGTTTTGTAATTAGTTTACCGGGTGGTTGAGAGTATTTGACAAAAAAGCGACCCTTCGAATTAACAGTCGAGGTTTTGACGATTCTAATGATACTATTTTAAAATTTTTATGACACACCTTCGAAAAGACCTTTCATGGCGACGGCCCTCTTAAAATAATATTTATCTCGGTGAGAACGAAAATGGCACAACCGATAATTTTGAAATTTTGGCTATAAATTTTGACTCATAATACAATTTATGCTGACCCAAAATTACAAAAATGTTGTACTGTCAAATGTGTCTAAGACGACAGAACAATTTTTGTCGTTTTTTCCACCTGAAAACGTGTCGGTTTCTCCATTTAAAAAAAATTCACTAAAAATCGAAAAATAGCGCAACTTTCAAAAAAGCCAAGCAAACGAAATTTCTTTTGAAATACCTACGGCTTGCCGAGGTCTGGTTCCAGCTGGTATAGCTCTAAAGCGAAGCTCTAAAAAATTCAAAACATCAAATATTTGCTACATTATTATGAGTATCAATTTAAAAAAAAATTCCCACTACAATTATAACGCCCGTTTTGTCTTCCTAGAGGCACCTAATTTTCGAAAATGACCAAAAATCGCCAAACTTTTGTCGTTTTGTCTCCTTAGACACATTTACAGTTTACTCCATCTTCTACCTATCATCGGGATGAAATACCTTTCTAAAACTGGAACCACAGTCAAAAACTTAATTCAATGAGAAGCTGTTTTAACTTAAGAGGGTAGCGGTCAAAAAATGGTACTCCACTTTACCAGAATACTAAACTGCTTTGAAACTTTTGAGAATAGCCATTTGGTAGATCTATCCTTAATCTACAAAAATAATTAATTAGAATAATTTTTTGCCGACCCTGGTGACCATCATGCAGCGAATTCTAGAACACCTAATCAAAATTTCAAAATCTATGTCCTCCTAGAGTTCGCATACGATTTCACTCAAACTTGGCATGAACCATGCAAACACTCATGATTGTAATTTGATGCTTCAGATTTTTGATGGTGCAGTATAAATTTGGGAAAAAGATGGAGAAATATGATTTTTTTTTATTTTGATGGTGCAGAATTTTAAAATGTTTTGTAGAATTCTAGAAAATCGCATTTTAGTAAACCGGAAGTGAAATCTTGGAAAATGAAAGTCCGATTTAGTCGAAAGTACCACCAAATTAAAGCTTGAGTTTTACTGATCAAAAAATCTGCTTACAGCTTTTTGATATTTTGAGTTTTTTTGGTCGGATAGTGGGTTTCAATGTTTTCCAAAAAAAATTCTCAGAAAAATTCTGGAAAAAATGAAAATTTCGAACTTTTTTTGATTAGTTTATGCTTTCTGAGTGTTCCCTAGCAATTTCGTGCTATTTTTACACCCCAAAGTACTCTGAAAAAGAGACTTAAGGGGGTATATCTGGCAGATTTGACAGATTCACGGTGGAATATATGAGTTTCGCCTTTTTTCGAGACTTCATTTGTCTATATTTTTTATGAATATTCATATTTGTTCAATGGCTAAAAAATCGTTGTGTAGTAGAATGAAAAGACTAATATCAATATCTTGTGATAACGGGGACCTCGATTTTCATAGAATTAGATTGATATTTGTGATAAGAAAAATATTTACCACTGTGAAAGAAGTTAAGGTAAGCCTAAACTAGGCTGCCCTCGAAAAAATCCCGTGCTCATTTTTTTACCACTAAAAACCGCAAATTACCGGTTTTTCTGTGATCGTCAGTAACCTGGTAAACCGAAAAAGAAGAAAATTTCTCTGTTAAGGTTTTTAGTTGCCAGTGTAATGCAAGAAACCGATTTTTATATCTCCTACAGTTTTTCCGTTATCGTTAATGATGATTCGTCATGATAGTAAATGCACTATTAACAGAAAAATACGTAAAGCATATTGGGAAAATCAGACTTTGAAAGTTTTCCTAGACTAGAGAAGAAACAGCCTTAAGCTTCCTTTTTCAACAAAAATTATAACAATAATCTGAACTCCTTAAATTGAATTTCTTTCGTCACAATCATTTCCTATAAAACTTATAAAATCTTTTATAAATCTCATTTTAATAAAAATCAAGAAAAATAAATTTACATGTATGTCAAATTTTATTATTAACCAATTCGTACGTTTTGATTTTTTTTTATATCTGCGGAAAATTCGGCCTTAAAATCATAAAAATCATTATAGAAACCCTCCAAAGTTTTTTGAATAAGCAAAAATTTTTAAACATTGAAAAAAATTATTTATTAACTAAGTAATTACTTACAGTAAAGTAACTTACTATTATAGCCTTTTATTCAGTAACCGTAAAAATATTTGATCGAATATTTGAATAACAATATATTTATTGAAATTATGCATAAAACAGTATTCTCAATAATACATTTTCATTTAAATCAGATTTTGCCAAATTTTGCGGTATTCATATAAGCCCCTAATAAAAATTAAACTTTAAAGTGCAAACTTACATTCTAAATAAAGTTTTCAATTTCATTTTCAGTGCATTTTTGAAATGTAATTATAATGTAGGTTATGGATTCCGGAAGTTCATTTCTCATTTTTATAGCAAAAAATTAATATCTCTGGGCTATTGCAGCTCCAACACGTTTTTTTTTCTCATTTTCAAAACCAAAAACTTATACTTTTTTTCAAGTAACTTCTTGTCGAAAATAAGTCTACCTCCGATAATACCAGAATAGAAAAACAAATTGATAATATAATCAAAAACATTTTTGACTCATGTTTTATGTTAATCTTGCCAAATTTTTCGATTAAGATAGCATCAGGAGCTGCATCCTGAAGATTATTTTACGAAACGATCAAATAAGACCGAACACCTAGCACTGATAAATGGAGTCTAGTAAGTTTCGCACCTAGGAGCGAACTCAATATACAGTGGGTGAGACCAATGGGAACATGAGACCAATGGGCAACACTTTTTCGCAGATTTGATTTTTTTCAGACCTATGAGACCAATGGGCAACACCCTGAAATTTTACCCATAATTTTACATAATTTGATAAATATAAAATAAATTAATATATATTTGTGAAATTTCACAATATAATTGTTAAATTTTATAATCTAGAACAAACTATCGAAAAAACTGTGTTTAAGGGGGTGGTCATGTCTAATTTTAATAAAGGCCTTAAAGGCATAAAAATGCTCCAAATTGATAATGGGTGATAATTAAGTGTTCTAAGAACCAAATCACCAACAAAAAAATTCGAAATTTCCGCATTTTTTTCGATTTTTTTCTAAGTATTTTTTAAAAGATGAGGTTAAAAATAACGTTTGCTCGAATTTGACAACTAAAACTTCAAAATATCGACTTGACGTAAGCCAACTTTCTCATCAGTGTTTCACTGGCTTTCTTTTGAGCTTACTTTCAAAAAATCGAAGCATTTTTTTTTTCGGAAATTTTTCGCGAAAAAAATCATATTTCGAGTTTTAGCTGTCAATTGCAAAAAAGCTTGTGATCATTTCTTACATATGTTCTAAGGAGTACTTGATAAAAAATTTGAGCGATTTTGCAAATATATCCTCGGTGGAGATAAATTTTGAGTCTGAAATTGTGAAAAATCGTCGGTTATTTGGCGTTCTAGAATTGTTCTAGTCACCGGATCAAAAAATACTTTTGATTACAGTTTGACATACTACGTTACGTATCTGTGAAAATTTGAGCTCAATTTGATATACCGTCTGGGAAAAGATAGATTTTGCAGTTTGGAAAATGTCACCTGTTACAATACTGTACCTATTGGTGTAATGGTCAAAAATAATTTGTGATGTACTTTTCGCAGATTAATGAATAGATCTACAAATTGGCATTTTGAATTATTGCTCAGTTTCAGATTTCCCTGAAATAGCTCTGCAAATTTGCAAATCAGACATGACACCCCTTAAGTTTTCAGAAAATACATGTATCAAATTAAAAAAATCGGACTAGTGAGACCAATGGGCACAACTTTCGTGTGAGACTAATGGGCAACAGTGAGACCAATGGCAACTTTTTTTCGAAAAGCTCGTGTGTGTCCATTGGTTCACCCACTGTATTCAAACGCAATAATTGAGACTGGCTTTGCAATATGGTAATGAAGTACAACTGTTGACAATTTTGATTGCTTAAATTCAACTTTATAATAACTAAGTTGAAAATTTAGAAATTTCTCTTCCGAAAAAAAGGGCCCTAGATACCAATACATTTTTACTTAAACTGTTATGCATGCACTTAACACTTCTCTAAAAACTGGCAAATCTCACATTTGTATTTTATGTCTAGTTCCGAAATAATTTTTCCGGAAGTGAAACATAGGCGAAAAATCTTAATAAATCAACTCCCCGTAATACTGGAACCAAACATTCGAAAAAAATTCAATTATTTTTTGGGAACCTAATCAAAATTCTTTATAATGTGTTTGAAAGAAAAAATTCTACGATCCCGTTTTTTGCCTTTTTTGAATGATTTTAGGTATGCTCGAGCCACAATTGTGGCTCTGTGCTCACAAGGGTTATTAACCCTGGGTTAAGGTCAAATTTTCGAGATTTTACAAGGGGTGCAAAAAAGAGTTTTAGCGACCCGTATGAAGAGCTAGAGCGCTAATTTTTTTGGCAAGTGAAAATTAAGCGTTTTTTAGGATTCAGTTTTAAAGGATTAGGGTCGGCGACCATGTGGTCGACCTTAAATAAGCGGTATACCCTATACTGGACTTTAAATAATAAAATATACCTCATCGAAATCCGGAGATTCAGGAGGACACTCATGAAACAATTGTTTTAGAGTTGAATGAAGTTGATTCTTGATCAATGAGAAGCCTGGATTTCTTCGAAATTTTCGATATTTTTTTCTTGGTCTTTGAAAAATTCTGAACAAACTTTTTTCATTATCCATAAATACACAATGCAGCATTGTGTATTTATGGAAAATGAAAAAAAGTTTGTTCAAAATTTTTCAAAGACCAAGAAAAATTGTCAATGCTGAAAACCCCGTAACGCCCTAGGATTATATACGGCAACTTTATTTTGCCGTTCCTACCTTACCCTAGGACCATCACTCGAAAATGTTTCATAATTTGATAGTAAATTGTGCTAAAATTTAAGACAAATCGTTCTCAAAGTACAAACCCATCGATCATCAAAAAACTACCCTGAGGGTATTTGATGGGCCGCACATACAGTATATAATTGACCTATTTAAAAACGTAGAATACAATGTTTTCGAGAAGTCTTTTTAAAATTTCAAAAAGTATAACACCAATTTTGTTGGGGCTTATAAATTATCAGTTATAATTATTCATACAAATTGTCCAAAATTTTAAAATCAGACCAAAATATGCTGGATATCTTGTTTCAATTCTTTCTGTTAAAAGTCGAAGCACTACACTCGTGTGTATAATTCAGTGTCGAATACATATATATTTTGTGATGGTGATAGGGAGGCTCTAGGNCTGAATTATACACACGAGTGTAGTGCTTCGACTTTTAACAGAAAGAATTGAAACAGGATACATCTAAAATATACGGAAAAGGCCCATTTTTAGTAAATTAAGCCAAAATTTTAGTATAAAATTTTAATACTAAAAATGGGCCCTCTTTCCGGATTTTAAATATCCAGTATCGTTTATTTAAGGTCAATAAAGATCAATCGGTTTCGATGCATGACTCAAACGTTGGTGCTGTATTGAAAATTCATTACCGTGACGCACAGTTAGCTAAAATTTTGTAGGTATTTATGTTGTGAACTGGATTTTCCTATTTTTTATAAAAAATAAATATTTTATATACAATTTGTTTTAAACTACGTGAAACAGTTGAGGTCAAAATCGTTTACCTATTAAAAATAGCGTTAAAATTAGTGATAATTATGTAATTACGCATTTTTTGCTTTGCTCTGCCCCCAATCCTTCTTTGAAGCAAAAAATAGAAAACATCTCGAAAATGCTCATAAAAAGCTATAAAAAGATTACAAAATAGCTATTCTTGATCATATTTTTTCATAATATTTTCCAACTTTTGTATTTCCCTCAATTTTCGCTGATTTTTGCAACAGAATTTAGTGCGCGCGTTGCTATCTCGAAAAACCGTGTTTCGTGATTGGACCGAGCTTCGGCATGGGGGCTCGGCATGGCTATTACTTAAAAACACACTTTCAACTAAAGTCAGTTTTACAAATAAACTCCATCGGAAAAGGTTAAAAAAGAGAAAAAAATAAAAAAAAAAAATGGGGAAAAACGCAATTATCACTTTAGCTACTACAGAGGGTTATGCCATGGGTGCCCTGGTGCTCGGTAGGTCCCTACGAGGTGTTGGAACTACAGCTGATTTGATTTGTATGGTGACGAGACATGTGGCGGAAAATACAAAAAATATTTTGGGATCGGTTTTTGATAGGATCGAAATTGTGGATGTTCTTGACTCGAATGATGCCGCAATGTTGGCACTTTTGAAAAGGCCAGAATTAGGAGTGACTCTTACAAAACTCCATTGCTGGGTAAGCTTTCTATAAAACATTGTTATTGAAAATTTCTTTGAATATATCAATTACGATGCCCGAGTGCAAATAAAATATTTTTTGGTTTTTTTCAGGTGAAAACCGATTTCGCGACACGAATCGCGTGATGATTACGTAACTGTTAATAATATTAAATCCAGCCAAAGTTAACTTCCTAATTTAGCACCTACGCACACAATCGGGCCGACGAAATACAAATAAAGCAGGGTTAACTATGATCTACGTTCATTATTATCAACAATTTCGTAACATCACGTGATTCTTGTCCCGAAATAGTTCTTCACCAGAATAAAAAATATATATATATGAACTCTGGCATCGTAATCGATATTTTAGGGGTTTGTTATGTTCTCTTGTGTAGGGGCAAAAAAGACGAGTGTTTTGCGTGACTTATTGCGTCACGGAAACGTATCGGCTTTTTGTTCAATATATTTCAAAATTATACTTTCAGAAATATACAGAATATTCCAAAATGATTTTCATGGATTCGGATTGTTTGGTCCTTCAGTCTATCGATGAGCTTTTTACTCGTCCAGAAATTTCCGCAGTCGCCGATTGTGGTTGGCCATCATGCTTTAATTCCGGAGTTTTTGTTTTTAGGTAAAAATAAGAATTTCGGTATCATAAACGGTTTAGCCCACGGGTGCTAATACATTTTATTTGACGGACCTTGTTATGTAATCACCATACAGTTTTATATCCGGTTCGGCGGTTGATACTACGGTCGATTGAACGCCAATTTTATTTTTCATCAGAAATAAAAAAAGAAATTGTGTACCTCGTTAGTTGCGTTTCGTGGTCCTGAATCCGCTGTAATTTTTTTTTAACATTTTCTCGCAAAAAATCTAAAATATCGCAAAAGGCAAAGCAGAACAAATACTAATAAGTGCGGCCAATTGGCTGGCGGCTGTCATTCTTTCGCGCTACAGTAAGGCAGCCGAGAGACTATTGAGCGCACTGACTGGTTATTTTTCATGATTAAAAATGGTCCGAAATTCCCAAATCAACCAAAGAAACTTTCTCATTTTTATAATTATTTCAAAATAACTACGGAAAAGTTTTAAATGGTCCGGAGAATAGACCTGCCAATTTTCGAGTAATATAAATTCGCTATTTCGACGTTAAATTCTATTTTTAGAGTTTTACCCAAAATTCGCGAATTACAAAAATCGGAATAAAAATGTAATGAAATAAGCAAAAATTAATTCCCCGTGAAAAACTCACCAAGAAAAATAAAATGTTGATAAGCTTTCGATGTATTAAATCATTTTCAAAGCAGAATAAAGAGTTTGAGAAAATATTCTCGCAGTTTAACAAAAAAGTAACTTCGCGCTCAAAATAATTAGTAATAGTAGGCCTCGAAATTGGGTTATTAAAAGCCTACTATTCTATTTGTCCATAAGGGTCATTTATACGAGAGATACATGTACAGATCAAGTTAGATTTTCTATATTTTAACTGTTTATTAAGGGAGTGGGTGTCGCAAATTTGAGCCTCTTCCAAGGTAATTTCCCGCCAAACTAGCAAAGGTGATATTCCAAAAACATTTGTAACTAACAGAACCAATCTTCGTGGTAATTTTAAACTTAACAGTAATCTGATACAATCCCACCTACGTCGACACCTACGCTTTTAAAAGCCTCCTAAAAAGACACGCAGTTAGTGCTTACTCCTTCAATTTTTATCATTTTTTATTATGTTATTATTTGTGTCAGGCTCCGGAAAAGCCATACGAATAATGCAAAAGCGCTTTTGTTTTAAAATTTTGCTTTCAGCGGACAAAAACGCAAAAAAAACAAAAATTAAAATTTTGAAATGATCAGTTTGGGCTCAGGCAAAAGCTATCTCCTCCACCAGTTTGAGAGATATAGTTTNTAAAAATGTAATGAAATAAGCAAAAATTAATTCCCCGTGAAAAACTCACCAAGAAAAATAAAATGTTGATAAGCTTTCGATGTATTAAATCATTTTCAAAGCAGAATAAAGAGTTTGAGAAAATATTCTCGCAGTTTAACAAAAAAGTAACTTCGCGCTCAAAATAATTAGTAATAGTAGGCCTCGAAATTGGGTTATTAAAAGCCTACTATTCTATTTGTTCATAAGGGTCATTTATACGAGAGATACATGTACAGATCAAGTTAGATTTTCTATATTTTAACTGTTTATTAAGGGGGTACTGTCTGTGAAAAAGTTTTTCTGGAAGTGAGAGTTCTATACTAAGTCGACGAAAAAAATCGATTGGTGATGGTTTCGCGACTTTTCATAAAGTGGTATTCGTGCTAGCGCCATCTCTAGAATTTAACCCATTTTGAGAAAAATCACTCTCGCTGTCTAACCAGCCATTATTTTCTCTCAAAAACAAAATTGACTTAATTCTTATTATAAATTGCACCTAATTAATCGATACTTTATATTTTTCTCTTTTGTCTAGTAGACAAAAATTGTTAATTTGTCCTTATTTTTTCATAAAAGACATTTTCTGGATATGATAGTCTATCAAGATACTCCCAAGATACGAATATATTTTTATATTAAGTGTTTAGCATGCACAAAACACTTTCCTAAAAACTGGCATATCTCACATTTGTATTTGATGTCTAGTTTCGAAATAATTTTTTCGGAAGTAAAACTTCGGCGAAAAATCTCAAAAAATCAACTCCTCGTAATATTCGAACCAAATATCTCAAAAAAAATTGAGTATTTTTTTCGGAATCACCGCAAAATTCTTAATAATGTATTTGGAAGAAACAATTCTGTGACATTTATTTTGCCCATTTTAGAAGGTTTTAGGTCGGCTTGAGCCGATATATCGGCTCTGTGATTCCACGGGTTAAACGTCCTAATAAAAGGTCCGATCTGAAATAAAGACTACCTTTCGTTTAAAGCTTCGGTGAAAGATTCCATCAAACCCCTAAATCAAACTCTTTTTACTGATATTTTCAAAGCAAAATTTCAGAAAACAAAATTTCTGCGAATCTAGAGTGCATAATGGAAATTGTTTAACTGCTGCTTTTATCGCGCGATATCCCCGACACAACATATTTCGAATTCCATTCATGTATCTAGAAGCACGTGAGTAATAAATGAGTCATAACATAAAATAAATTAATTTCCACGTTTGTTGCGGGCGCATCGTGTTGAGTGCACTTAATTAATTAATTATTTAAGTTAATTTAGATACTAATTTGATTTTGATTTTCATACTTGAAACTTAAATTTAATTTATACATCATTAATGCTTAATTACAATTTTTGACCAATTAAACTTTAGATCAATTATTTTTTTGATGAATAATCAGTTTTTTGATCAATGAAACTTTTTTTTGATGAATAAAAGTTTTTTTGATCAATTAAGATTTTTGATCAATTAATACCTCCTCCGTAGGTTGAAGTATCATATGCTCTGAATAGTACTGGCAACTTCCTTAAGAGTTGTACTGCGTATTTGAAAAAAAAAAAATATTTCTGAAGCCAGGTTTCTCAGAAACTGCACTTGAAAACTTTGAAAAAACAGCGTAACTATCGACGCCCACTCCCTTAAGTTCGTTAATTTTAATCCCCTAAAGCAAAAAACTTTTGGACCGTCGAATTTTTCACATAATTCCCACTTTTTAATTCAGTCCATCTCTTGAAACCTTTTCCAAATTGATCGAGTTTGCTAAAACATCTGGAAGTTGGGACGGTGGAGACCAAGGTTTACTTAACGCCTACTTTTCCGATTGGTCGACCAAAAACATTGAAAACGTTCTCCCATTTGGCTACAATGTACATGCTGCGGCCACCTACGCATATATTCCTGCTTTTGAACAGTTCAAAAATGACGTAAAAGTAATTCATTTCCTTGGAGAAAATAAGCCTTGGACCAGTCAAAATTCGCCATCAGAGCAGTTTAAGGACTTTTGGGGACAGTGGTGGAGCTATTTTAACCAGTCGCAAAATGTTGTACCAGAATCTGTTCAAGGGGAAGTTTATGGTATAAAAAGCCAACAAAGTTATAACTCAAGAAATGGGTCTGCTCCAGCTCATAACACTTCTTTTGATCAAATTAAGGTAAGCTTCAATAGTGCCAAATTTTCAACTCTGGAAACCTTCAAGAGAATTTCATGGCTTTCTTGACGAAAGTCTTGGGAATTTTTTCATGCTTTTTTCTATTTTGAATTTTCCGAATCTAGGGTCCATCAAAATTTATCAGGTCAAAGTAAAACAATAGGTAATTTAAAAATCCATTGAATGAAAAAAATAAGGGATATGATATATATGCTGCATATCCTTTTTCCAATCTAAGTGGATCTTGAAAATGAGGGTTATCTCTATAGCGCGTGTTCGAATCCCACTGATGTTGTCTTAGTGACTGTCTTAGGTATGATAATAGACAAGGGTGCTTGATATTGGGAGCGCCAAAGTTGATTGGTGCGTAATCACTAAGGCAGTTACTAACACAATCACTTAGACAACATTAGTGAGATTCGAACACGCGCTATAGAGATAACCCTCATTTTCAAGATCCACTCAGGTTGGAAAAAGGATATCCGGGTAAATAGTAATTGGTCGAAAAATTGAAAATTTCCATTTTTTAGATATAAAGACAGCTTTTTCTAAAAATTCTTTCGGCTCATCGTCTTCGGTGCCAAATTTCAGTATGAATTAATACAAAACTTAGGTTTTTAATTGTTAAGTCTAGAAAAATTTGCCTAAATGGTACTATTTCGATAAAAACTGAGTTTTTTAGTCTCAACTTTAATTATGTTCGACATAAACCAATGAAATTTTGGGTTTTTCGATGAAATTCCAATTGGTCAAGACAATTTTTTTGTAAAATCAAAATTTTAGATTTTTCGACGAATTACTATTTACCCTGCATATGATGTGCAGCATATCTTAAAAGGTCTCTACTTTCGCGTTCGTAATTAAACTTGTTTCCGAAGATCTTATTGGACTACGTTTTGATATCCGGTCCTCATTGGTCAAACATGAGTTAAACGCGAACGCCAAAGTAGAGGTCTAGAGATACGAATCTTTGATATACAGATTTATTCGAATTCTTCAAGCTTTGATTTTAAGAGGATTTTTGTACTTTTTCGATTTTTGATACAAGAAATACAGTCAGATTATATCAGCATATATAAATTCTAATTGGTCGGTGTCGTTTGCTGTCTGAAGTTGAAATCGCTAGCTAAACTCTGGAAAACTGTATGAAAATGCTTTCTGAAATTTTTTTTTCAGTAGCGTAGAATTTTTTTTTCTGAAAATCTCAAAAATATACTTCCGATGTGTCGAAAATTAAATTTTGTAGAATGGAAGATATGAAATGGAAGATATGAAATGAATCAAATTTGAGCATCGGTGGTTTTGTACTCTCTTAAAATTTCAGGACATTCTGATAAACTGTCCGCTGGAAATTAAAAAATCAAACTGATTTGTTTATATTTTTTAGTTTGATGATCCTAATCTCGTTGAATTTTAGGATTATCTTTACTTAATAATCCTAAGTAATTAATCTCCTTGACGCTACTGAAGCAGGATAAAATCTTTCGTTTACTTTGTTTGTTTGCCTCAACCCCATTTAGCCGCCGTATACTATGGCTAGGTACAATTCCCTGGGAATTTTTTATGAAATTGGCTGTACAACCATCAATATTTGTTATGACTGC
>SCLH01001839.1:148017-162098 GCA_004367855.1 Oikopleura vanhoeffeni | reverse complement strand
CATAGTTGCTAATCGTTCATCAAAAGAGTCGACCCTTGCCGATTCTTTGGGGATACTTCAAGTCTATACGATGAGCTTGAGATGACCTTGAACTTTGACCGGCATTAGAGGTCACAATATGGGTCGCCGACCCTCAATCAAAAAAAAAAGGTATCCCAAAAACGCTTAATTTTCACTGGCCAAAAACTCACCCTCTAGCACTTCTTACGGCTTCGCTAGAAACGGATTCACAACTACCTGTAAAATCACGAAAAATTGACCTTAAAATCGATTTTTTCTGACAATTTTTCATAAAAAAAAATCCTGGGTCTTAAAATGACCAGAAAAAAATCTCTACAAGATAGCTTGAACACATTAAAACCAATTTTTTTTTTTTGAAATTCCTTATTTCAAATCGTCAAATGACCTTATCTAAACAGGGATTTCATATACATAATTTATTAACAATTGTCGGACAATTATTGTTATATTTAATATTAAATTTATAAAGTCCCTGACATCAAAAAACTCTAAAAGAGTGCCGCATCCAGGCTTTTATCGGTATTTTTCGACCTCCTTGGTTGGTCGAATCGACCAGGTCGATTTTATTTCGTCAGACCAAATTAGAAATCTTAATATTTTTGACCGAAAATGTGACTTTAATTAAAAAATCTTTTTTGTGTAGGCGTCGATTTAATATATTGAAAAAAATAACAAAAATTCTGGACACAATTTACTTTTCCGTTTTTTCATACACGTAACTTTCGTAGATTTTCGATGCTGAAAAACCGATATCAATCTAGCCTCATCTACAATGCAGTTAAAGTGAAATGGCTTTAAAAAGGAGATATTTTAAGACTCCTAGATAATCTCACCAACAAATGACCGCATTTTATTATCTTCTAGCCTATTGATGAAGTAAAAAAATCATTTGACTTAATTTAATTTTTTTATTTTTCGCGCCATTATCGGCCATCATACGTAAAATTTCATCCTTTTTATTTCATAATAAAAAAAATCACACGTTTTAAGCGCGTTCATTGGTCAAATATTTGCCATCTTTTGCTAAAGATTAATCATAATCCCAAAACAATAATACCTTTTACCAAAAGACACCGACTTAATGGCAGTAAAAAATAGGTTTACTAAAAAAGTACGACGAAAAACTAGGGGATAGTTTCCTTTTCCTAGCCTAACCTACTGACTATGTACACACCAAGTACCTAACCTATTTATTTCACAGTAATGGAACATCATAAATTCATCGCATGAGATCACAAAAAAAAAGACATTTGTTATATATGTAGTACAGAAATATGTACCCAGAAATATGTAAAAATGAATAACCATACAAAATTTAAACTTTTCTCTGATAAACTTCTCCGCTGTGATTTCTGTAGGAAAACATAACTCGCAACATTAACTTTGACCGGGCTGACCTTTAAAGTGGTCACTCAAATTCTACTGGTGCCAAAAAAAACTTTTAACACTTCAAAATACCGATTGCCTATCGGTAATACCGATTCGGTATTAAATTCATACTTAGTGATATTTACTCTTGTATTTTTTACATGTTAAAGCATAATTTAAATGGAACTCGCTCTATAAAGTTTTAAGCGACTCAAAAATTCCCTTTAAATTCTCCGGGTTTTACTGGTTTATAAGAATAAACTAGTCATATGCTCACATTTCAGATAGCAGACTCTGATAATCAGAGCGTTGTTCTATTAATTGAGCTTGAGGTTCTGAGAACGACTTAAAATAATTATTAAAAAATCTTAAATTAAAGAAAAAATTTTACAGATGTGAATTCACTAAACGTGATTTTTAGGCTTAATAAAAAAGTTCAAAAATTTCAAGCGGTCGTCTTTTGTCCAGAGAAACCAAAATTATTTTCATCTGAATTTTGACAAAAAAGACCGTTTATTTAATAAATAATAAATAAAATCCTCCTTATTTCCAGCACCACTTAAATAAAATTACACCTTAGAATTTATTTGTCAAATTCTTATTATTTTTTTAGGAGCAGGAGCCTTTTAACGCAAGCATTCAAGAGGAGCCACGCACTGAAAATAATCTCGAAAATCAGTTTGACAATCAGCTTGGGACTGATACGGTTGAAGCTATTGAAAAAATGGTTGAAAACGTTATTGAAGAAATTATTAAACCAGTTATTTGTGATACTAGTATAAGGAAAAGGTCACATTAATAAGAGTAGTTTTAATGGTTTTTTTACATACATAAGGATTCACACTGTTAATTGTACAATTATAGCCGAATCGAACCCAAATCGATGTTAAATCACATTAACCCTCATCTGCACCATTGTGTTTTAAAACACAGAGACCAAAAATATTACGAGAAGTATTATTTGGGGAATCGAACATTTCGATTTTAAGAATCTTGGTGACTTTCAGCAACTGATCATCATCGGAAATGCATGATTTCGATGCAAAGTTTGTTCAGATGCCCTCAAACTAAGGTGGAACGGCAAAATTGTTGCTTAGGGGGTGGTCGAGCAATCTAGACCTTTTTTAAACTGCGCCTCAAGAATAAATGGAGAACGAGTAGTAACTTCATTATACTTGTGCAAGACAATGTTTTGATGAATCTTTGAGAGTAAAATAGATTTTTCCATTGTTTGGAATAGGCTGTCCAACCTCTAGAAAGTGTCATTTTTTTTTCACAGGCATTCATGATCATTTTTGCGATTTAGCGCACCTAGGGAAAAAAATCAAATTCCGGGCCCGAACGTCGATTCCACTCGTGAATTAAAATATCATTCGTTGAAAATCGTAAAAATGTTCATGACGAGGGCTGACAAAATTTTAGATTAATTTTTGGGCACTTTTCTAGAGGTTGGACAGCCTGATTCCCAAACATGGAAAATTTGTATTTTTACTCTCAAAGATTCATCAAAAACCTTGTCTTTGCATTACAAAGTATAATTGAAGTTACTACTGTTCTCCCAACTTATTCTTGAAGGCCGCATTTAAAAAAGTCCAGATTGCCTTGAGCCATCCCCTATAAGGGGTTCTGTAGGCTGGAAAGGCTTTTCGAAGAGCTCATAACTTTTTATTCCTTCATAAAAATATATAAAAATCTCAGGATAGTAGTTCGTAATCTCGGAACACGTTTTATTTTTTTGACTTTTTTACATAGCATGTTCGACCAACCGGTAAATTGAGTTAACCGCGAGCAAAAAACAACGTCATTTTCGGAATGTAACAAGCCCAAGAGGTGGTGAGGCAAAATGTTGGTAATAATTTTCGAATTTGCTGTAAATCGACAAAAAAAATGCGCGAAATCGACAATTTTGAATATGAAATAGAATTAGACAATTTAAATACCACCAAAAGATTCTCTTGGGTACGGTTTGCTGGAACGATATTAGCAACTATGGTCTGATTTTAACACAGCGGATTCTAGAAAAAAATTAAACTTTTTCATCAAAAATATTTTTTGATCTCTAGCACCGTTTCTGTTCAAAATCAGATCATAGTCGCTAATATCGTTTCCAGCAAACCGTACCCAGGAATCTTTTATGGCATTTAAATTGTCTAATTCTCACTTTCCATATTCAAGAATGGTCCGATTTCGCGCACTTTTTTGTCGATTTACAGCCAAATTTGAAAAAATTACGACCAACATTTTGCTCACCACCCCCTGGGCTTGTTACATTCCGAAAATGACGTTGTTTTGAGATAAGGCGAGAAAGAAATAGGACTTTCAAAAAAAAAATTTGCTCGCGGTTAACTCACTTCACCGGTTGGTCGAACATGCTATGAAAAAAGTCAGAAAAAAATGTGTTCCAGAGATTACGAACTACTATTCCTAAGATTTTTATAAGATTTTTATGAAGGAACAAAAAGCCTTTCCAGCCTACAGAACCCCCTTAACATTTTTTTAATTATGTCTAAATTGTAGTCCTCGAAAAAATATTACGTTCAGTCTAAAACAATTTTTAAAAGGTTGTCAGCTACTGCTTAAAAATGAACAAAAAAACTTTTAAAATTGCCTATGTCTAAGCTTAAAACTTTCTTTGAAATATCTAAAATTTAAAGCTTAAACATAAGCAGTTTCAAAACGGGTTTTCATTTTTTAAGCAGTAGCTGAAACATTTGTTTGTACTGAACGTAATATTTCTTCAAGGGCTACAATTTAAACATAATTCAAAAAAAGTTTAACAAAATTTTTTTTGCCATTCTTACCTTGCCATAAACAGACATACAGGCATACTGTGTTACTCATTTTTTTTCTCTTAAAACAAATCTCTCATCGTTTCATGATCCAAGGAGGCTTTACAATTTAACTCCTAGGTGGTCAAAAACCGTTGTTGTTATGACAGAAATCAAGTAAGCACCATATCCAATTATCACAAAAATTTACTTATAAGTAATCAATCTTTATTTAAAAAAAAATGCTTAGAAAATTCAACCTGTGTTTTAAAACACACAAGCGCAGGTGTGTGATGCATCGCAGATGGCGATGACCAAAAGGTGTTTAATGGTCTCAAATCTAAATGATGATTAAGAAAGTACTGTTCACTGAAAGATTTTCTTTACATTTTAGAACCAGACTATCTCGGCCAAAAAATCAAAATGGTGGTAGTCTCGGATCTTTCAGTCGCCAATTTCGGCGACTAGGAGACTTCGATGACAGAAGTTTTTGAACTATTTTCTCGCTAACTACACATCCGATCAGTTACAAAAAATTTTCAAAACAATAAGTTCTCACGAAGCACTCATCCGGACGATCCGATTTTGAGCTCATCGGGTACAAAAACAAAATTTTAACTTTCGAACAAAAATTTACTCAAATTTTTCGAAAAAAATCGGCTTGGTCGAATTAGAGCTATGTAAGAGCTTATAATTCTGCAAAAACAATTTTAGTGATCAGATATGTAGTAAGTGAGAAAAGACCGTTCATTTTCGGGCTTTAAAGTTTCCTATTTAACGAACTTGACGTCTGAGAGATGCGAGACTACCATCATCGTGAGTTTTTTCATTAATGAAAAAAAAACACGTTTTTGTCGATCATTATGCAGTTATGTGATATAAGTTATGTCAGTTGTTCGAAAAACGATTTCAAAGTTCAAAGCTATTAAATAACTGCCATCTGCGCCCCTGAAAGTTGATTCATCCAGATTAATGAAAAAAAAATTTGGGTTCATTTAACACGTTTGTGCCTAATGTACTCATCTACTCAGTATATATGCTAAGCAATATATTCGGGCTTCAAAAGAGAGTTAGGCGATCAAGTTGAGTCCATTAAGCACGATCCCATTATTAACCTATGCAAGTTTTTAAGGCAAAAAACTGTACTTTGAGGTCAGGAAAAAACTTAACAATGACCAATTTTTGACGAGATCAAAAACTATCCAATACGTTAAATTCAAAGACGACTTCGAATTGTTCAAAAATTTTCCCAAATTTTTAAATTATAGCCCTTTTAAATTTCAACCAATCAGAATCATTTATTTGACTAAGTTTCCATTAGATTTTTTATGTTGATTGTGAATATATGCTCTATAATATATAATGTATGTTTATAAATAAGTTTTATTTTTTCGTCATTAAAAAGCAGAAAACATGAAAATGCCTAAATTAATGCTTTTTGCCTTCTATCGCAAAAATTGAGTATAATTGAAGCAAATTCGACATCTAAGTTGTACATCGAATATTTTTTTTAGGACAAAAATTTAAGGAAAAATGTGATTATTTTCGGTAGTTTGAAAAACATTTGCAAAAAACCTCTGCTTATAAAAATAAAGAAAAACTACAGGCTGAGTTTTCTGGTTAACCGCGTTTTTCATTCCGCAAAAATAAACCAATCACATACACTTATTCCTGATATTGACCAATCACCATCGAGTATTTTTGCGGAATAAAAAAATCGAGGTAAACGAGAAAAATCAGGCTGTATAATACAAAATATTTTTGTACAAAACATTACTCTACTTTTGAGGGTTATCTCAAGAAAATGAATTTTGATCATGTACACCCTAATAATACTATAGTGATAGAATTCATTTTCGATCCAAAATAACCAAAACTGATCATGCAAAGTGAGGTGACCTTTTCAGCCTGATTGAAATTCCAACAGAAGAAATTGTAACCAACGAAATTCTTCCTCGAGACCGATCAGACACGGAGATCATAAACGAAATTATTCAAGTTGCAATAGAGGAAATTCATTCGCCATACAAAAGTGACATTCTCCTGAATTTAATTCCGGTAGAAAAAGTCCAAAAAGTCGAACATGAAAATAATACCACAGAAAATATAACTGCTGAAATAACTGTCGGTAAAGAAGATGAAAAATTTGTTATCATTGAAGACCAACCTAAAAAAACTGAAAAAATTTATAAAATTGAAAAGAATTCAGACGACAAAATTGAAACCGAAAACATTCATAAAGTCGAAAATGTAGAAAATACTGCTGAAATTTCCCAAGAAAATGAAACCCATTCGGAAATGAGTAAAAACGATATAGGTGTGATATAAATTTAGCTTCGAATATCGGAATTATACCTACGTGTCCCGTAGAACTTTGACGTCAGAGACCTTAGGAATCGTGTGATTTCATTGGTCAATACACTTTGACTCTTGTGTATTGAACAATCAAATCACACGATTCTATAGGCCTCAAAGTTAAACGAAACACGTAGGTATAATATTCGATATATCAAATAATATAAACAAATTATAATTTAATCTTTAAGTGTCACATTTCAAAATTTTGACACCTGATAATATTTGCCAAAAATTAACTGTCTTTCATGGTAAATAAACCCCTTATGGCCTACGGTATACTGGACATTCATCCGGCAAAAAATCATCGTCATGCACTTTCGAAAATTTTTGAATCAGATTAGCCGTTTTCGAAAACATCAGGTCGAACTGATATTCGGAGCTAAATTTTTATCCCGTCATAGAAATTGAAATTTTTGCAAAAGACGAAAATTTAGAAATTTTAGATGAAGAAAATGATGAAATTACAACACAAGAATTCAAGGACGAAGCAATTTCAATAATCGAAAAAGTTTTTAATACTGCTCAAGAAATCGTCATTGAATCAGAAACACAGGAGCAAAATCTGGAAGATGCAAATGACGAAGTTGAGGAAAAAGTTATAGAAACATCGGTGGAAGATTGCGAAATTCGTGAAAATCGAGCTCAATCTTACTTGGTGGTTGATAGTCAGAATGCTGATCAGTTTGGTGAGATTTTAATTTTTACGATTACTAGCTTTATTATTCATTTTAAAATCATTTTTGACTAAGAATAATTTGAAAAAAAAATATTTTACAGCGTGAGTCTTTTCGATTTCTCCTTTTTTTACCCAGACGACTAGACAGCCAAAATCGTAAGCAAAGTATAGGCAATTTTGGCTGTTTACCCGTCTGGGTAAAAAAGAGAAGAAATCGAAAAGACTCACGCTGTACAGATAATTTTCTAAACATATAAATTTTTCGCAATTTTTTTGATAACTTTTCTAAGTTTTTAACATTTGCGTAGAGCGGGATTCTTCCTTTTTCATGATGTTTTTTACATAATGGTTTTTATATATAAAAGTTCAAACCCTTGAGCTCACAGTGAGCTGCTCACTTTGTATTCAAGCACCGACCCCTTAACCCACATACTCAGCCGTGGCCATATCTGGCCAATCTAACTTTCGAGGCCTCTGTTTAATAAGTTAACATTTTCCGATCACATTTTAAGGTGGTACTTAAAGAGGACGATTTGCAGCAATGTGAACTTTAAACCCACTTTTTATCATTAAAACATAAATGCATAATCATCTAACAAACCGCCTTGCTAATTGTGAATTGACAATCAAAACCAATTGATAGTAGGTGGGCGGGAGAAGATGACTAGTTTATTATTATAAACTAGTAAAACACGACGAATTTGAGGAGAGTTCATTATTTTTTTTAATGGAAACTTCAATAAAATAGAGCTCAAATCGAAGACAAAGACCCAAAATTTATCATGTATGTTAGACTCATACAGTCAGAGTCATAAAGTACAAAATGCAATATTTGTTATGAGATTAAACAGTATTTTTAATGTTTTTGGTTTTGTTTATTTCTGGCAGTTTTTTTTAATGAATTATCTACAGGGGGAGGCCTAATATCGCCAAATGTATCTTCACGAAAAATTCGGCGATATTTGCACTTTCGACGATATGGGAACAAAAATAAATTTTTTCGTCCAGAAATTAAAAACGCGTGGTCCTTCGAATTGAGGTAATAATTTGAGAAGTTTTTCAATTTTATAAGCAATTTTACTATAGATTCAAGTGAACTAAAATACCTTAATGTGTAGAATTACGTACTGCACAAAACGCAATCGATTTAAAATTCAAAAAATAAATTTGAGAAATTTAATCTCGAAATATGACGTCATTCATGACGCACTCAGAGTAACTTGTAACAAATACCTCAAACGCCCACGAAATTTTGGCTATATTAACTCTTTCGGCGATTTTTCTTGCACTGGCGAGAATTAAGCTAAAATTCATGAAATTGAGTAGGTTTTTTTCGGCGATATTATCTCAATTTTTACATCGACGATTATTTTTAATTTAAAAAAGTTACCAACAGGCAATTTTTGCGATTGTACCAGAGTTATTTTTTTAATTTTCAGATCTTGGTAGCAGTATCGATACTTCTGCCCTCATAAATACTATTGCAGAGAAACCAATAGACAAAACAGAAGAAAAATCACCTGAAGTTCGTCCCAGATCACATACAGAATTAGCTCATGAAATCATACAAAATGCAGTTAACTCAATCGATGTCGAACATAAGGCGATTAGTAATGTAATTCCTGAACAAGAAAATAAAGAATCTCAAGAACTCATCAATGATGAAAAAAATAAATGTGAAATTTTGTTCAATATACAGCCGCAGTCAGCTAGTACATCAATAAAAGAACTCAAAAATTTAGAGTCCAAAATTAAAAACAAAGGAAACGGAAATAGATTTATAGAGTTGTAGAATTTTGAAATGTCGTTGAAGAATTGCCATAGATTTTTTAACTAACTTTAAAGGGGGTGGAGAGGCGACCTTTTATAGCGTTTGGAACATTAATTTGCAAAATTTTATATTTTTCTGAATAAAGTGACTATGAGAAAAAATTTAAATTGTCAGATTTTCAGTATAATATCAAAAATCAGGTCTAATAAGATAAAACTTTTTTTTAACAAGCTTTCAAAATTTTTGCGTGATCAAATATTCTAATGAGGTTCGAACAATTTGAAAAAAACGGTGCGGGATACCTGCAACTAATCAAAAACTGGAGTTTAGATAACGTTAATGAAATTAGCTTAGTTTGCGCGGAAGATTTCGAATGTTTTGTTTTCTACGACCCTGAAAAATCCAAATTTCATAATTATTCTAAATTAAAAATATGTTCAAATTGTAGACCTTGAAAAGAAACAAGTTCAGTACAACATTTTGTTTGAAAAATTGTCAGCTACTGGCAGTAGCCTACTGCTCAAAAACGGCTTTTCATTTATGAGCAGTAGCTGAAATTTTTTGAATTTTTTTGTACTGGACGTCATATTTTTCAAGAGCTACAAGTTGTAGCCTACAACTTAAATATAATTTAAAAAATGTTTAGTAAAAAAAGATTTGTCGTTCCTACTTTCCTCCTAAAAAAAATGAGGAACTTTTTTAATTAATTCCCTTAATTATAATTAAATTTCCTAAAAGACGAGGAAATCGAAGAACCAAAAGCTGAAAAAATCCAAAATTTACATTACCCATTACTTTTTGGCGTACTTGGCGCCATCGTTTCAATCGTAGTATTTTATTTCACAAATACCCAGTAATCTTCACTAATATTCACATGATCACAGAATTGCCTATACAATTTACTTTATTTAGACAAACTTGTAATAAACAAAGCCTGCCTAGAATAAGTCAATTCACAGTACTATATTTTTGCATTTTATAATACAGCACTCGCTCCCTGACTGGTAATACCCAGTGTTCTGAAACGGAATCCGGATCAATAATCGGAGCAAAAATAAGCTCTAAACTCATCAAATCGATAAACTTAACTGTATAAAGAATATAAAGTGAGTGCGGCGCATCATTCCGGAGTTATGCATTACATTGATACTTTCATCTAATTTCACGTCCATTTATTATACTTTCTCTTTGGAATATTATCACAAATTTAATTTTGCTAGGATAACTTTTCATGACGAGTTCGATTTTACTATTTAAAATATTTAACCAAATCTAGAAGCTCCGTGATTATACAAAACAAATGAAGTAATTGATGGTTATTACAGTTTGTTTAACAGTTTTTCCGGTTGTCCTAGCGCTTCAAAAAAAAATCGCAAAATTTTTCTCGAGTACTGTTTACTAGAAATCAAGAGAGAACATTTTGATGCACCCTCAATCTCCTTAAATATATGGAAAATAATATTATCTATTTAAAGTCTTGAGAGCCTTATTAAGAG
Source organism: Oikopleura vanhoeffeni (assembly GCA_004367855.1). Lineage (NCBI taxonomy): Eukaryota > Metazoa > Chordata > Appendicularia > Copelata > Oikopleuridae > Oikopleura > Oikopleura vanhoeffeni. The sequence goes on along the minus strand of SCLH01001839.1, from coordinate 151,640 downwards.
ATTGTGTGAAGATTTCCTTCTTATTAAAAACATATTTATCTAACGTTTCGATTTATTTATCATTACAAGAGTTAAGTTTTTAACAATTTCAGGCTAAACACAATTCGCGCGAAATACTAGAAATTTTATAAATTTTCTGAAGTTCCGAAAAAAATGTATATAATTAATAGTTTAAATTTAACAAAATCCCTGCTTGATACAGAACTTCTTCATTTTTGGATATTCAAAAAAATATTTAGTAGTTTTGCATTTTATGCATAAATTGAACAAAAATTTCAAATGTTAAAAATTAAAAGCTTTGTGATCAAACTGATCATTAATAGATGGTTTTGGTTCTTATCATGAAAGCTCAGTTCGTTCACGGCTTTATAGTACCTAAAGCCTTTCTTGATAATTGTTGAATTTATCTTTAAAATTTGGAATGGCTTTGCCGGACCTGTAAAGTTTGGTCGTTTTCTGTCGGACAAAAGTTTTTGATTCTTAGGTAAATGGCGTCACATGAAGAATTGAGGCAAATGTTTGAATACAGGGAGGGACATGTTGGATGTTCTCGAACTCTGTGATAAGGCATACTGCAGTTAGCCATGTAAATCTCACATGGACATTCGAACTCAGCAATGAGCATCGGCTTTGTTTTATTCGGTCACGAGTTCGCTAAGAAGGAAAATAGTTTGCTGGACTGTCACATACGGTAAGCTACATTTACGCGGGAAGTCGGGTAATATTTTTGACATTTACCACCCAGACGGTAAGTACACAATACTACTTCTATGCTTAGCGAGCAGAGTATTGCCGCAACAAATAGTGTGAGCGGTAGGTTCCCTCGAGGTGTTTATGGATTTCCTAAAAATGTGCGTATTACTTATACTCAGGCGGCGGGATAAGAGTTCTCCGACTGAGACTTCTTTAATGTTCCTTCGCACGGGATCTAGAAATATAGTCGTGGCGAGCTACCATGTGCTCTAATCTCTATGTAAATAGTAAACACATTCCCACCCTTCAACATATTTTGGAGATGACATGCTGTCAAAATAGAAATAACATACTAAGGTTTTCTCTGTATTTTTTGAATCAAGATATTTAACTTTCAGTTGACGGGTAAACTAATTATCAAGAACAATAATCATTTCTTGTGAATTCATTCTTCCGATGATAATATAAGGCATTCATCGAAATTGTTTTATTCTTACATAATATCTCATCGCAATGTTGAGAGAACTATGAGCGAAGCATCTGCAACCTGACTGTAATGGAATTATTTCCGCTTCTGCGTATTTTTTGGGACAATTTGTTCTGAGTGCATTTACAAAATGTTTGAAAGCATGGGCTTAGAAGCGCTACCATGTGAGTGGCTGTTTTGTCGATCACAGCCGAGGGGCGTTTATGATGCGAATTTCAAAAGTTTAGTAAAAAACTTCTAAATATCTCTTTGTGAATAGTTTTCTACAAATTTGACCGATTTCTACGAAAAAGGTAACCGTTTTTCATTGACGGACCACATTTAATTTATAAAAATGCATTTTAACTGCAACTGTCAGTCATGCTATGCGGCATAGACTATGCCTTTAATGTCTTAGCGCATAGATATTAGTTTATAATGTATTTTACCATGCCAAAGCCTCATATCAAAACAATACTTGCTAATGGAGTGCGAGTGTGCGATGACTTTAAGACGTTAGACTGTCCGAGGTTTGTCCCATTATGAAAACTACAGTCCCTGAAAAAAAACTGATCGATAAATTTTCGTCTGCGTCCAAATATCGGGTCAACTCAAAACGCCCCGTTTTTTTCAGTGTAGCTAAGAAATGTGGCAGATGGTGCGGCGCTCACCGTGGAAGTTAACTGAGCGGGAGTTCAGTCAAAAATTTCAAAATTGATAAAAGTACTTTCATCTTTTCATAAGTCGTTTTCAAAAGCCGAATTAATTCGGAGTAATTCGCCGCGTTTGACTCAAAATCAGGCCTCAGCAAGCCAGCAAATGTGACTGGCTTGACTTGACTTGACGTTACCAAAATATAATTTGTGCCTCAAAAACCCAAATACAATTAGACCATTGTTTCTATTTTTTTCTCAGACCTTTGTTTCTATTTTTTAACAAAAACTAATAATTAAACAATTTCAGTAATCTTTAAAGAAAATCATTGGTCCTACTTGAAACAGTTTTTAATGTTTATATTAATTAGATAATTGTGCTCAGTTTGAGCTATCTAAGAACTAAATCGGATGACTCGTTTTGAAATGAAGTGTCGTTTTTTCACCCTCCGTGTTTTTCAGGGACCAAATTTGTCGGAGAGGGCAATAAAGGGATATGAAGACATCAAAAAAACAAAAACAACTTTTCAAATTTTCAAAAATGTCAACAGATAGTGCTCGAGAGCAAAATCACTAATTTTAACTTACAATTTTTGCAAAATTTCTTCTGAAAATCCCCCGTTTTTGGTCAAGCCAAGTCAATCCAGGTAAAACTACGTCAAGCCAACTCAAGCCAGCATATCTGGCTTGATATCAAAGACAAGTCAAGCCAAGGGTCTCCTGGCTTGCCGAGGCCTGCTCAGAATGCTTGTTCTTCCTCGATTAAAGATATGGTGTGGTAGGGCGAGCCGCTAGCGTTGTGGGCGTATATTTCAAAAAATTTAAAGGAAAAATCCAAAATGTTAGTAAATGCCACTTTCTGATTGGTCAAAAATGAACCGATCAGCATCGAAAATTTAACGCTACCAAAATTTTTGCCGTGATTGACTAATCATAGACATACATGAATATGTTTTCTTTTTCTGGTTTTTATCGTATTTCGCCTGTAAAATTCAATTGAAAATACCAAATTTTCCCAAAAATAGCCATGTCATTTCTACGGTTGAGCATGCAACAAAAGCAAGATACAGCATAACACGTAATACAAGCTCACCGATGCACAAAGATCTGGCCTACGTCATCGTTTGGTCCGATATGATCGATCAAAAGTTATTATTAAAAAGGTCTTGAATTTTGATGAAAAAAACACGATTTTTCATTAAAAAATGATTATTTTTCCCTATAAAAGCAGATGCGCACTTTTTGATATTATTCAGGTCAATTATACTAATCAATAACTCTGTGAACAATTTTATTCTAGACATATTTTTTTAAATAAATACAATTTTTTTTCGTGAAAAAATTAAATTGAAAATTTTGAAATTTCACTTCAGAAGAAAAATATCTGTTCCTGTATACAAATTAATTTTTGTTTTAAGTGTCAAGCATGCACAAACCACTTTCCTAAAAACTGGCTACTTTCAAATATTAATTGACTTGTAGGTCGAATTTGTTTTTTTTAGAAACAAAAGATTTGAAAAAATCTCAAAAAATCAACCCCGTAATATTTGAACAAAATTTCAAAAAAAAAATGAGTTATTTTTTTTGAATCGCCGCAAAATTTTTATAAACTTTTTAAATGATTTTAAGTATACTTGAGCCTATGTATCGAAAATTCTGCCTAGTCGTAAAATTGTATTGATACGTCACAAATACCAAGGTAGGTCCAGCAATTTCATTGGTCACTTCTCGAGAATCCAGTCATATCGTTGGTCACTTTCTATTTTTGTGACGTATCAATACAATTTTACGACTAGGCAGGATTTTCGATA
>SCLH01001839.1:121843-137131 GCA_004367855.1 Oikopleura vanhoeffeni | reverse complement strand
GTCACCAAAATTAAAAGCTCAAGTTGTAGATTCCAAAAAAAATAATTTGGTGTACAGTTTCTTGTGCCCTTGTTCCATATCATATTTTGGTGAAACAGCCAGAAGGCTCCGAACAAGAGTACAAGAACACCAGCAAACAAAAAAAGGAACAGCTATCAGCAAACATATCCTGACCTGCGATATATACAAGTCAGAGTTAAAAAAGTTTGCTGGTGATAAGCCTACTCCAAGTCAGAGAATAAATTTCCACCTAAGCAGATTTAAACCAATCGCTACTAATTTACCATTCTCTGACGAACGGAAAAGATTCGAGGCTATCGCCATCAAAATTTTTAATCCGCTTTTAAACAAACAGATTGAACGAAAAGCAGTTTCAATAATTTGACACTTTTCAATCATTCTTTTAGTTTTCGAAAATGGGCCACTTTTACCGACAAAATAAGGTCGCCCATTTTGTGTCAAAAACACATGTTTTCAACTTTTTCTCTAGAACATATTGTCAGACTGCATATTTTTTGTTTCTGTTTTATACTATATTATACCGTACTGATGATGAATGAAAAATTCGAAATTAATATACAACAAGAATAAAAAAATCTTATTTAATGACTATCCAGGAAAAGGCAAGGGAAGAAAGGGGGAAGAGATCCATCCCCTCATCCCTTCCCCGGGAAGGGAAGGAAAAGAAAATTCAGAGAGGCCATTGGGAAGGGATGGAAATTGGGAGGCTGGGGATGAAGTGGAGGGAGTTTTTGGAATAAGCTTCGAAATTTTAAAATTAATTCTTTAGGTATTTAACAGCATATTTAGCATAGAACAATTATATGCAGTCGGAACCCACAAATTTGAGCGAATAAAGCATCAAAAACATAGTTTATTTTTCTTAAACATGCCTTGTTTTTCAAAAATAGTTTCCACAAATGGTAATTCCTTGTTTTTCACAAGTTTTTTCAACAAATGGTAATGAGTTTCCATTGGAGGATCATGGGTTTTTATTGGCGGTTTTTTTAAAGCAATGATTTCCAGTCGTTCAGTTGCAAAAGTTTTTCTCGAAGATGGATGGACCGATTTTGAAAATTCCAAAAATAGTTGAGAGTCAATGGTTTGATACCTTGCATGACGGTCTTCGATTTTTAAACCGGATACCAGTATTCCGGTAATTATTGGTTAAATCTTAAATTGTCGATTTCTCGGTCACTGTTGGTGATATAAGACTGATTTTTCTACCTTTCGTCTTCAAATTTTCTAAACTTTATTTTCAGCGGTTAAATTTTGCAATATGACCCCACCTGGGTAAAAATGACTCATTTGGTGTCATGTTAGATATAAATCGATAGAGAATTTCATTGTGAATTTGAATCTGCAAAAATATTTTTTCAAAAATGAAATATGACCTCATAATTACCAAAAAAAGGTTTATAGCTAGCTCGGAACTTGAATTTTTCAAAAGCTTCCCAATTTCAACATTTTTACGTTTATAGGGTAAATCGATATCAGAGAAAACGAAAATGACCTTTAAAAATTTGAAAAATGATCACAAGTGCCGCTAGAGAGAAAAAATGAACTATTTTGGAATTTTTCCGATTTCATCAATATTTTGTATCTAGGGTAAACCGATATGAGGGAAAACGAAAATGATATTTTAAATTCTTTAAAATGACGAAAAGCGCCGCTATAGAGCAAGGCTATTTTATATGAGAATGCGATTTTATATTTTTAATTTATTTTCTGGAAAATGAGCTCAAAATCGGCCGAAGGCCGATAAAAAGAAAATTTATACATTTAATTATTTTTTTGAAAATGAGCTTTAAATCGGCCAAAGGCCGATAGAAGGAGAATTTATATATTTCAATAATTTTTTTTGGAAACTAAGTCCCAAATCGGCCGAAGGCAAATAAAGGGCAATTTTATATTTATAATTCAAATTTGTTGGAAAATATATACCAAATCGGCCGTAGGCCGATAAAAAGGAAATTTATATATTCCTTAAAATTGTATTGGAAAATGAGCCCCGAATCGGCCAAACGCCGATAAAAATGGATTGTATAACTGTGTTTTTTTGTTTTTAGAGATAATTTTGAGGACAATTTTTAAATCCAGTTTTCATTTTGAAATAAAATTTTATTTCCAGAAAATATAAATTTTTCACAATAATTCTAGAGAAATTTTTTGCAAATATTTTATGAACATTTTCTCGGAAAATGAAATTAAATAACAAAAACTAATATTCTTCGTATTCAATTTTTAATTTTTAAATTAACTTTTAAAAACTGGCTAATCTGAATAATATCCTTGAAGCTTTGGTTGGCTAAGTTTTGATGGAGAATAATCAATTCCAGCGACCAGTATCCCCCTTAAATTTCAATTTTTTAAATTGATTTTGTGTTTTTGAAGAATTTTCCATCTTTGAACAAAATTTTCAAATTTGTTGAAAAAAAATTTCTTGAATAATAAGGAAATAAAACCTTTTCATACATTTTTCACTGAAAAGGTTAATTTTTCAGAATTCTCCCAAATTATCCTTATAAGTTTAAAAATTGTCCTCATATTTCCCAAATTGTCCCTTTATTTCCAAAATTGTTCTTAGTTTTCTTAATTGTCGTTGAATTTTTAAAATTGTCCGCTAAAAAAAAAATTTGGGAGATATATAGAAAAAACCCGGACAACTCAAATTTAAACAACAATTGTGAAGAATTATATTTTTTAAAACATTTTTTGAAAGCATTTTGAAAATTTAATTGTTTTTTTTTTGTTTTTTTAATTTCTAGAAAACTTATAATTTATGAAAGAACATTCATTATGCTGCATAATAAAAAGCATTCATTATGCTGCATAATTTATGCATTAACAAAAATTGAATTTACAAATAAAAAAATTGAATATGAAGAGTATTAATTTTCGTCATTTAATTTTCATTTTCCGAGAAAATTTTCATTCTTTGAAAATTTTTCGAAAATATTTGTAAATAATTTCTTTAAAATTCTGATATCCGGTTCAAGAATCAAAGACCGTCAAGCAAGGTATCAAACCATTGAATCTCAACTATTTTTGGAATTTTCCAAATCGGCCATCCATCTTCGAGAAAAACTCGTGCAACTGAACCACTGGAAATCATTGCTTTAAAAAAAAGGCGCCAATATCTGTGTACTTCATGGGGTCGATTTAATCTAAGGCCAAAATTTTTGGTCTTAAATTTGGTCGAAATTCATGGTGCAAAGTTGAATAGTTCTGAAAAATTCAAGAAAACGCAAGCCTACCCCTTTTCGGTCCATCCCCGGGTAGGGAAGGGATGGATTTTCAAGGGGATGGAGGGGAAGAGGGGATGAACAGCTAGGGGAAGGGAAGGGAAGAGGGATGGAAGAAGTCTGGGGATGCATCCCTTTTCCTAGCCTGTTTTTGATGTTAAGCAATGAATTTCAAAATTGAAAAAATTTTCAGCACAAAATTTTTCAACGATCCCGAAAAAAATAAATTCATTCCTAAAGGGCGTGGTCGTCGATAATTGGGCTCTTTTTTACACATTTTCAAGTGAAGTTTTTGAGAAACCTGGCTTCAGAAATAATTATTTTTTTCCAAATACGTAGTACAACTCTTAAGGAAGTTGCCAGTAGTATTCAGAGCATCTGATACTTCAACCTACGCAAAAAAAATGGTTTTTAGTAGGCGTCCCTTAAACTACTAAAAAGCCTACTCCTCATTCATTTCTCATCATTTTTTCTTGTTATTTGCAATTCAACTTCCAAATATAAATTCGCATCTCCGAGCGAAAGCCTTTTTTGGAAATTTTGCCCCTATTGGTCAAAACAGGTTNCTTGACACTACCATACAAATGATTTAATTAGGAAAATTATTATAAAGAAGAAAAGTATATTTTACACCTACCAGTTATCCTCCGCGCGTTTGAATTTACATATGCATTTACACAAATTGTAACTCACCTCAGGCCATATTAACACCAAAGTCTTTTATAGCGATTTTACTTTCGCTTGCAATTAGCTAGATTTTTACCACCCACAACACCCCCCCTTAAGGGCGGTGTGGTACGTACTCGCAAAATGAGCTCTAGAAACAAATTTTGCCCAATTTTATTTTAATGTTTTTTTTATGAAATTAAGATAGACGACCTGCGAGTAATAAGGGTAGATCTTTTTATCTTGAATACAGGTCAGAAAGCACCTTTCTGAGGTCTCAAAAATATTTGTATGAAATAAGATGAAATTTTATCACTTTTTTGAGAAATAAAAAACATGATTTGTATAAAACTGAGGAAAGAGAAATTTGCAGACAAAACTCTCTGTACTGATTCTCTGCCAACGACTCCTCAGCTGGCACATTCATAATTGTTGCGAATGTGTTACCAAATAAATCCAGGGGAGGAGATACTATTTTGATTGAGGACGCCCTTTAACAATAGGGCGGGTCAAAAATACTGTTTTTTTTGGTGATTTTCTGAAGCCAAAATTCAAGGAAATGGACCAAAACTCTCTTGTTTACTGATCTGGCACGGAACTATTCAGCTACACATTCATATTAAAGTCACGGAATGTGTTACCTTGAAAAAAACAGGGGAGTCGAGATACAATTTTGAAAAAAAATACGCCGTCCAGTTTTGGTAAGCACGTTTCTGATGGGACGAGCCATCTGCCACTTTTTATTTTTTTAGATGCTATGATTTTTGTTCAAATATATCAGAGAAAAGGTTAATTTTTTGGTCCATCGCATTTGTCGTTTTTGCGACAATTGTCGATTGAAAACCCCCTTTTGGACTTTAAAATGCGACACGACCACCTCCTTAAGGGGGTGTGGTGTTAAAGAAATGCATGCATTGCGAACAAAATAGTTTATATTTTTCTAAGTATCTGTCAATAAGCAATAATTTATTCTTAAAAATGATGAAATAATTCTTCGGAAGGTGTTGAGAAGTATGATTGGTTCAAATTCCAGTTATGCGTCGCCCACACATTTGTCCTATGCGTAGGCGCACCAGGGAAAGCAACAACCTCAAGGAAGAAATAAAACGCTGGAAAAATTAAGCTAATGAAACTAGTTACGCTTAGAAAAACAAACAGAATAATTTTTTCAACAAATAACGGACAAAAAAATATTAACAATATGTCGAGGTTTCATACATTTATGTTTTATTGTTCAATTTGTAACATTATTGACAGATTATTCCGATTTTGAAGGAGAATTTCATGAATTTATTTAACCGTCATTATAACACAACAGAGAAATAATTTTTCAACGAAATAACGGACAAAAATATATAACAAATAATGTCTTAGAGTGCATAAAGTTTATGGTTATTATTCTGAATTGTGGAAACAAAATATCGACCGAAGGTTATTCGATTTTTTGTTGTGAATTGAGAGAACATATTTTTACCAGTTTTTTCACTCCGAGGCTACCGGTGAAGCCATCCTTCACCAGAATCATGAAAAGTTACTTGCAGGTGATAGAGAAGGTTTTAGTCTCCCGTATTTTGTATTCTTCATTTGATATTCTTTATCCTGACCGTTGATCAACCCTTCCAGTCCAGCTGAGGGATGAAGCTTATTTTCTCCAGCGAATTCCAACATTCTTACACCCACAACCCCCATTAAGCTATCATCTTGTAGAGAATTTTTTTCTGCGTAATTTTAAGACGTAGGATTTGGTTTTGTTCTTCAAAATTTTAAAAAAAATTGAGATTTTCGGTCAATTTTTCCGTGATTTACAGGTAGTCTGAATCCAGTTCTTACGAAGCCGTATTGAAGTGTTAGCAGGCGTAGAAGGCTGATTTTTGACCAGTGAAAATTTAGCGTTTTACGGCTAGCCATTTTTTGATTGAGGTCGGTGGACCAATATTTTGACTCTAATGACCGGTCAAAATCTCTAAGTTCAATCTCAAGTTCGATTCGGGGATAGACTTGAAAGTACCCCCAATAGAATCGGAAAAAGAGTCGACTTTTCTAATAAGCGTATTTTAAACTATAGGGGCAATGATATACTGTTAGGTCGCTTAGAGTGCAAAAACTGGTCAACACTCAATGGTCAATCTTAAGTCAGTTTTGCCTCTTCTAGCCAACACTTACAGGTATATAATTGGACCATAGTTTTAATACGCTATCAAAAGTCGCGACTCTTCCGTATTCTTTTGGGATTACTTTCAAGTCCTTACGATGAACTTGAGATTGACCTTGAACTTTTGGACCGTATTAGAGGTCAATATTGGTCGCCGACCCCCCAAATTAAAAAACGGCTAGCCGAAAAGCTTAATTTTCACTGGCTCAAAAAATCAAGCCTTTTAGCACTTCAAGCGGCTTCGCTTAGACTGGACTTCGAAGACTACCTGTTAAATCACGAAAAAAAATTGACCGAAAAAATCAATTTTTTTGTAAAAAATTTTTTGAAGAACAAAAAAATGCCTACGTCCTAAAAGGACCAAAAAAAAAAAATTCTCTACAAGAAAGCTAAGCGGTATCCCTGTCCTAATTTGACATATTCTCGAACGTAAGCATATTAGCCAAACGGGCCTCAAAGGATATAATTCAGATTAGCCATTGTAGAACTTAGCCTTCAACTTTCGAAAAAAATTTGCCAAAACTTTTTTGTATGACCACACTCCGTTTCACACATAAGCGGCACAAGAGCCACAAAGTAAGGCCCAAAACGGAAATCTATCCTCCTCCAGGTTTTATTTTCAAATTAAACTCAAATTTTATAACATAACCTGTATAATTAGTATACAAGTTATACCCTGTTGTTGGTAGGCTTTTGTCATAAGTGCTATATTTATTCCGAATACCGTAGAAAAACCGGTCAAAAAATACACGTTTTTGCGACTTTTTAATCGGAAATCTTCTCTCCTAGGTAAATTTACAAAATTTACGCAATGTTTGCAAAAGCGTAGCTCTAAACAAACAGAAAACGTCCTTGGGGCGTTTTGGTCAAAATTTCGTATTTTTCGAATGTTTAGTGTCAAATTTAACAAAGTTATTTTTGAACATAATTGAGGGAAAAAATACTTAGAAAAAAATCGAAAAAAACGCAAAATTTTTAGAAATTTTTTTTTGTCGTTGCGGATTTGGGTTGTTTTATGCGTTCATACATAAACAATTGATTCTGGGGTGCATTTGATGACATGAAAAGCTGCAGAAAATGTAGGAACAGGGATACCCTTAACACATTAAAAACCGATTTTTTTATTTTTAAATTCCTTATTTCAAATCGTCAGTTTCCTCACCACGCTTTAAATACAACTACTGTTCACCAGCTAGCGCTGTGATTGGCCAGTAATGAGACACAAAAAATAGACTTGTTTTTAAAAAATAAAGCCACTCGTTTAACTCGTGACTTTTAGAAGGTGAGTCTGTACCCAGGAGGCTTGATTTCTGCTGCATCTAGCGTGCCATTCTGAAATCGAGCCATATAAGCAAAGTTTTCATTAAACATATTTTGTTTTTATTAATCTTGCAAATACAATTCAGCGCCAATTTGCTTGTACAAATTAAAAAATCAATTTTTTTTTAAAAAACGCATAAAAAAGGCCATTTAATGGGGATAAGAAATAAAAAAGTTGCAAAAAAAACATGACTTCGAGTTACACACAAAAAGTGCAATAATTAAGATTGAAATTATACCTTTATTTATATATGAAACTAACCTCATATCAAACTTTCGAATGCATTTGCTATTTGCTTGCGCCAAAAAAATAATTTATTTATTTTTTTAACAAAATGTTCTAGTAAAATGGCTCTTAAATTGTGGGTATGAAATATTTTAGTTCTCGTTCAAGGTCAAGGTCAATTTGTCAAAGGTCATCGATATAAACTTGAAGAAGCTACCACAGAAAATAAAATCGAAGAGTGTCAACTTCTCATGCAAATAGTAGAACTTTATGCGGCTAAATTATGTACTTAAAAGGTCACTAGAGAGCAAAAATGGTCAAGATTTCACAGCGGGGATTTTTTGTCTCTGGCGCCCTTTTCAGTACATAATTGGACCCATAGTTGCTAATATTTCATTGAAAAAGTTGACTCTTCCGATTCTTTTGAGAGGTACGTACAAGTCGTCTAAGATATAATGGTAATTTGATAATACGATAATTGCATATACGGTTAATTTTGAAAAAAGTTACTCAAAATTACTCAAAAAAACAATTGTTAATGAAAAAAAAACTTTTTTTCCCCCAAAAACGTTTTTAAGACTTTTTCTGATTACACCAAATTCCGAATAAATCACATGACGAAATAATCTAAAAATAAGAGTTTGAAATATTGTTATAAATAAATCCCTATTTCTTGAAAAATAGATCACGTTGACGTTTTTGGAAAAATGCCCTTATGTTTCAAAATTCTTTAGATTATGTGTGTATTAGTGCCTCAATTTTCGGCCCCGTTAATTTGAGTCTATTTGTTGTACTTTGAACCAAAACCTTTATTTCTAATTTGAAGGTCACGTGATCGTTTTTGAAACTTTGTTTTGTAATGGAAAAAAAGTCTTAGGAAACTTCTAAAAAACCTTCTTCACTTTTCCAAAACGTGATTTTAGCAATTTTTGAAAAAACAGTACTATTTTGGCCGACCTTCTGTTCTTGAATAAACGGTCACGTGGGATCATTTTTTGGCTATGTGTAATGGAAAAAAGTGGTCTATAGAAGTTTTTTGTGATTTACGATGAAAGGTGTTATTTGGGATTCAGAAATATTTGCAGAAAATAGTACTGATATACAGTAAAAAAATTTTCAGGAAAAAACGCAGACAACATGTGCATTTTTGTTGAAAGTTCATCGATGATAAACTTTAATAACCCTGATCGTACTTGTCATTAATGATTAAGGCGTCGCTTAAAATACTATTAAATGGTGAATGGCAGACTAGGATGCGCCCGGAAGGATCAAGTTACGAGTTTAAAACTAAGGAACGTAAGAACGATTCCCTAAAAAAGGGGCACACATCCTGTTTCAGGGTGTTCCAAGGTCACTCAACCACTTGTTTAGATCAGGCTTAGGAAAAGGGAAGGGAAGAAAAGGGGAAGAGATTCCATCCCTCTCATCCCTCTTGCCCGGGAAGGGAGGAAAGGGAAAAATTCAAGAGCCAATGGGAAGGAGATGGAAATTTGGAGAGGCTGGGGATGAAGTGGAGGGAGTTTGTGAATAAGCTTCGAAATTTTAAAATTAATTCTTTAAGGTATTTACAGCATATTTAGCATAGAAAGACAATTATATGCCAGTCGGAACCCATCAAATTTGAGCGAATATAAGATCAAAACATAGTTTATTTTTCCATAAACATGCCTTGATTTTCAAAAAAAAGTTTCCACAGAATAGGTAATTCCTCTGTTTTTCACAAGTTTTTTCACACAAATGGTTAATGGTTTCTCAGTTGGAGGATCATGGGTTTTTTATTGGCGCGTTTTTTTTAAAGCAATTTGATTTCCAGTCGTCAGTTGCAAAAAGTTGTTTCTCGAAGAATGGATGGACGATTTTGAAAATTCAAACAATAGTGAGAGTCAATTGGTTTGATACCTTGCATGACGGTCTTCGATTTTTAAACCGGATACCAGTATTCCGGAATTCTTGGTAAATCTATAATTGTCGATTTTCTCGCGTCACTGGTTGTGATATAGGATGATTTTTCTACCTTTCGTCTTCAAATTTCTAAACTTTATTGTTAGCGGTGAAATTTTGCAATATGGACCCCAGCCTGGGTCAAATTCACAGAATGTGAGCTCATTTTTGGTGTCATGTTAGATATCAATCATAGAGAAGTTCACTGTGAATGTGAATCTGCAAAAAATTTCTTCAAAAAATGAAATATGACCTCATAATTACCAAAAAGGTTTATAGCTAGCTCGAACTTGAAGTTTTCAAAAAGCTTCCCAATTTCAACATATTTTACGTTTATAGGGTAAATCGATATCAGAGAAAACGAAAAATTGACTTTCAAAATTTTGAAAAAATGATCACAGAGTGCCAGCTGAGTGGGAGAAAAATTGAACTATTTTGGAATTTTTCCGATCTTCATCATATTTTGTCACATCTAGGGTAAAACGATATGAGTGAAAGTAACGAAAATGGATTATTTAAAGTTCTTAAAAATGATGAAAAGCGCCGCTATAGAGCAAGGCTATTTTTATGAGAAATTGCGACTTTTATATTTTTTAATTTATTTTCTGGATAATGAGCTCAAAATCGGCCGAAGGCCGATAAAAAAAATTATACATTTAATTATTTTTTTGAAAATGAGCTTCAAATGGCCAGAGGCCGCATAAAAGGAGAATTTATATATTTCAATAAATTTTTTTTTGGAAACTTAGTCCCAAATCGGCCGAAGGCAAAATAAAGGGCAATTTATATTATTAATTCAAATTTGTTGGAAAATATATACCAAATCGGCCGTAGGCCGATAAAAGGAAATTTATATATCCTTAAAATGTATTGGAAAATGAGCCCCGAATCGGCCAAACGCCGATAAAAATGGATTGTATAACTGTGTTTTTTTCTTTAGAGACAATTTTGAGGACAATTTTTAAATCCAGTTTTCATTTTGAAATAAAATTTTATTTCCAGAAATTAATAATTTTTCACAATAATTCTAGAGAAATTTTTGCAAATATTTATGAACATTTTTCTCGGAATATGAAATTGAATAACAAAAACTAATATTCTTCGTATTCAATTTTAATTTTAAATTAATTTTAAAAAACTGGCTAATCTGAATAATATCCTTGAAGCTTGGTGGCTAAGTTTTGATGGAGAATATCAATTCCAGCGACCAGATATCCCCCTTAAATTTCAATTTTTAAAATTGATTTTGTGTTTTTGAAGAATTTTCCATCTTTGAAAAAAAATTTTCAAATTTGTTTGAAAAAAAAATTCATTGAATATAAGGAAATAAAACCTTTCATAACATTTTTCACTGAAAAGGTTAATTTTTCAGAATTCTCCCAAATTATCCTTATAAGTTTAAAAATTGTCCTCATATTTCCTAAATTGTCCATTTATTTCCAAAATTGTCTTAGTTTTCTTAATTTGTCCGTTGAATTTTTAAAATTGTCCGCTAAAAAAAAATTGGGAGATATAATAGAAAAAAAGGCGGACAACTCAAATTTAAACAACAATTGTGAAGAATTATAATTTTTAAAACATTTTTTGAAAGCATTTTGAAAATTTTTTGTTTTTGGTTTTTTAATTTCTAGAAAACTTATAATTTATGAAAGAACATTCATTATGCTGCATAATAAAAAGCATTCATTATGCTGCATGAATTTATGCATTAACAAAAAAATTGAATTACAAATAAAAAAGGAATATGAAGAGTATTAATTTTCGTCATTTAATTTTCATTTTCCGAGAAAATTTTAATTTCTGTTGAAAATTTTTCGAAAATATTTGTAAATAATTTCTTTAAAATTCTGATATCCGGTTCAAGAATCAAAGACCGTCAAGCAAGGTATCAAACCATTGAATCTCAACTATTTTTGGAATTTTCAAAATCGCCATCCATCTTCGAGAAAAAACTTCGTGCACTGAACCACTGGAAATCATTGCTTTAAAAAAAGCCGCCAATATCATATGTGTACTTCATGGGGTCGATTTAATCTAAGGCCAAAATTTTGGTCTTAAATTTGGTCGAAAATTCCATGGTGCAAGTTGAATAGTTCGAAAAATTCAAGAAAACGCAAGCCTACCCCTTTTTCGGTCCATCCCGGGTAGGGAAGGGATGGATTTTCAAGGGATGGAGGGAGAGGGGATGAACAGCTACGGGAAGGGAAGAGGGAGATGGAAGAAGTCTGGGGATGCATCCTTTTCCTAGGCCGTTTTTTGATGTTAAGCAATGAATTTCAAAAATTGAAAAAATTTTCAGCACAAAATTTTCAACGATCCGAAAAAAATAAATTTCATTCCTAAAGGGAGTGGTCGTCGATAATTGGGCTCTTTTTTACACATTTTCAAGTGAAGTTTTTGAGAAACCTGGCTTCAGAAATAATTATTTTTTTTTCCAAATACGTAGTACAATCTTAAGGAAGTTGCCAGTAGTAATTCAGAGCATCTGATACTTCAACCTACGCAAAAAAAATGGTTTTTAGTAGGCGTCCCTTAAACTACTAAAAAGCCTACTCCTCATCATTTCTCATCATTTTTTCTTGTTATTTGCAATTCAACTTCCAAATTATAAATTCGCATCTCCGAGCGAAAGCCTTTTTGGAAATTTTGCCCTATTGGTCAAAACAGGTTATTTGGGAGCCTCACGCAAAAGCCTACTTCTCCTTGAAAATATATAGAAAATTTTCAATTTGTGCATCAATTCACCGCAAAGCCTGATTGAGGTCCGATGAGCGAAGAGTTTTTTCCGATTTTTCTTCCCAAATCTCAGCAACGACTTGTGGATTTCTTGTTTTTGTGAAATTCGAACTATAAATTTTCCAAAACCTACTTTTTTGAAAAAAATTCAAAATTCAGAAAAAATCCTGGGTGTTAGAAACTCAGTGAAATTCTCTACAGAACAGGGTAATCAAAAAAATTATCTGAGAAATCACAATTCGTCACCTTTAGTTTAACCTAATTTTCAAACCCCCAAAAAACCGACTTTTCTTTTGAAAACAAATTCAAAACCTGAAAAAATCTATTAGTGAAAAACTTGGCAGAAAATTCTCTACGAAGTAGCGGTGTATCAAAAAAATTATACGTGAAGCTGAGATATCGACGCCCACTCCCTTAAGGGGGTGGTGGCAGTGAATTTTGACATTTTGAAGGCTTGATACGCCCAAACTGATGAAGATGAAGGGGTGGTGTTAGTGATTTTTGACATTTTGGACGCTTGGTACGGCTAAATTGATGACGATAGAACATTTCTCATCAATAAATATGAAAGATCTATCTTTGATCTCGCGATTCTATTTGAAAGTTCAGTACCACTCTCACCAACCATCGGGTTAACCGCGGTTAAACACAAGTCCCTCAGCTTTTTTCAAAAAATAAGGATCCTAGAGCTTATATCGGAAAGTTTTGAGATTTGGTGAGAATAAGGAAAATTGCCTGAATTTTAGTAAATGGGGGCTGTTTTTTTCGATTTTCGCCCCAGGGGTCAGCAATCTGATTGAATGTGCCAAAAAAAGGTGTTTTTTTGACGTATTGATATAAGGCTTTATCTGTGGAAATGACAAAAACGTCATTTTCAGAAAGTAACAAGCCCAAGGGTTGTTTAACATCGAATGGGAAGAATTTTATTGAATTTCGGCCTGATTGGCTGTAAATCGACAAAAAAATGCGCAAAATCGACAATTTTGAAGATTAAAGTGAGAATTAGAAACTAAAAATGCCATATAAAGGTTCCTTGGATACGATTTTCTGGAAACGATATTAGCAACTATGGTCTCATTTTCACACAGCGGATTCTAGAAAAAAATCAGAGTTTTTTTATAAATATAACGTTTTGATCTCTAGCACCCTATGTGTTAAAAACCAGACCACAGTTGCTAATATCGGTTCTAGCAAATTGTATCCAAGGAATCTTTTGGTCGCATTTTTATTTTCTAATTCTCACTTTTATGGTTAAAATTGTCGATTTCGCGCACTTTTTTGTCGATTTACAACCAATCAGACCGAAATTCAAAAAAGTACTTCCCATTCAATGTTCACCAACCTTTGGGCTTGTTACATTCCGAAAATGACGTTTCTGTCATTTACACAGAAAAGGCCTTATATCAAAACATCGAAAAAACTCCGTTTTTCGGGACATTCAACCAGATTAGTGACCCCAGAGGCAAAAAAAAGCTCCCATTCACTAAAATTCAGACAATTTTCTCTATTCTCACCAAATCTCAAAACTCTTCGATATGACCTCTAGGATCCTTATTTACTTGAAAAAAGCTGAGGGACTCGTTTTTAACCGCAGTTAACCAGATGGTTGGTCGGAGTGGTACTGAACGGTCAAATTAAATCGCGGGATCAAGGATGTATTGATTAGAAATGTTCTACCGTCATCAGTTTAGCCGTACCAAGCGTCCAAAATGTCAAAAATCACTAACACCACCCCCTTAATAAAAAATCGGTAATTTTAGACCTGGAACAGCCTCATCCTTTTATGATAATAACGTTTTTTGCGAATTTTCTCTTTCCACCTATTTTTGAAGATATTAAAACTTTAAAATTTGAGAAAATGCCATTTTTCTTAAAAATAACCGTTTTTGGCAAAAATGCAGAGAAATCGTTTTGCGGAGCTATGTAAACTCGGAGGTACAGTTTCCTCGTTAAGCTGTTTGAACCAAAGATGAACTTTCAACCATCCTAAAACTAAACGTTTCTCTTGTTTTCTTGTTAAATAAAGTATGCAGAACTTATGCAGGGGCCCGGCAGCCGGGCTCACTTGATACTTTATCACAAATATAAACAGTCAAACATTATTTATAAACGATAATATAAGTTTTATCGCTATACTTTATTTAATAGAAAAACAGGAAAAGCTTTCAGTTGCAGGATGCTTAAAAGTTCATCGTAGGTTCAAACGGCTCTACAAGAGTTGACGCACAAATATTGTTAGCAACCCTTAAGTGGGTATGCGATTCTGATTAAATTAAGGCCTTAAAGGCATTTAACATGCTTCAAATTAATACAGAGTGATAATTAAGTTGTACTAGAACCCAATCATCAAAAAAGTATTATTTTAAAAATGAAGTTAAAAAATAACGTTTGCTTAAATTTGACCACTCAAACTTCAAAATATCGTCTTGACGTAAGCAATTCCTCATCAGTGTTTCCCCTGGCTTCTTTTGAGCCACTTTCGAAAAAATCGAAGCACTTTTTTTCGGAAATGTTTTCGAAAATGCCCAAAAAATCATATTTCGAGTTTTAGCTTGTATATTGCAAAAAAACTCGTGATTATTTCTCACATATGTTCTGAGGAGTACTTGATAACAAATTTTAGTCAGTTTGCAAATATATCCTCCGGAGGAGATAGATTTTGAAGTCTGAATGTGAAAAATCGTCTGTTATTTGGCGTTCTAAAATTGTTCAGTTGCCGGATCAAAAAAAGCTCGTGAGTAAAGATTAACATACTACGGTTACGTGATCTGTGAAAATTTGAGCTCAATTTGATATACCCTCTGGGAGGAGATAGATTTTGCAGTTTGGGAAAGGTCATCTTGTTACGATACTGTGTAATGGTCAAAAATAATTTGTGATGCACTTTTTTGCAAGATTAAAGATAGATCTTCAAATAAGCATTTTCGGTTTTTCTCATGAGCTCTTAGTTTTCAGTATATTTCACCGAGAAAATGTCAAATCAGAGTCGCATACCCCCTTAA
>SCLH01001839.1:87358-115716 GCA_004367855.1 Oikopleura vanhoeffeni | reverse complement strand
TTTGCCCCGTCAAAAGTGACGGTGCCAGTCAAACTTCTTGACTATCTTCTGTAACTGAAATTTTATGAAATAAGTCGTTTTCACAGATTTTCATTCAATTGGTGATTTTTGTTTACCATTTCATTCGCATAATTCTGGAATAATCGTAGGTGTTTTCGAAAATTCATATTTTTTATCTGGCGTATTTTGACAGTCCTTTTCCAAACTTTATTGGATTTAATTTGAATATTTTATATGAAACTGCTTTCTGATATATTTTATTCGCTTGCATATCAATGCCAGTGCTTGGAATTGCTAATTATATTTCATTTTATTATTTCGAGTTTTTATTTTTTGTTTACGCAAAATTTTGTTTTGTTCAATTAATTCAATAAAATATAACAATTTACCACATTGTTTTCTCTTTTTATTTAATGGAATCATTTTGTTCATATTTTGCTTGGATGGCTTATGTGAGAAAGATTTTCTTCAAATATTTCGAATTGCTTTAGATGAACATGAAATCGATTAATAATCCAACATTTCCATAGGAACACGAATATGAAATGATTCAAAAGTATTCGAATCAATTACAGGGCAAATAAATCCATCGTCTCTTGAGAGCTTGTAATCGACAATTCTTTTTCATGATCGCAATCATTCGAATTATCTTAGTGTTTAATAACGTATTTGCGGACTTAGAAAGCCCTTCCAGCAGTTCATGCTAGGGTGCCGCGTAGAAAAATCGCAAGACCAATTTTTGAAAAAAATCTAGAACTGTTGATACGTAAAATTTTAAAATAGTAAACCAATCGTCGTTGATTTCGGTTTAGTTTTCAATGTAAATTTGTAGGCTGATTTCTTAAATATATTTTAGAATATGTTATTTATCAATTTTTTCTTTTACTATCGAAAAACCGAAAAAACTGAATTCAGGAATATTCTGTTTTTTGTTTTGAGCGATTTCGAAAGACCGAGAATTCATTATATTATTATTTTCGTGTATTGCAAATGGTAAGTTGCTACATTACTACATTAAACGATCATGGACGGTATTTCATCGTTAATTTTTAAATAAATAATAAATGTACAGTGTAACGTTTTTTATCGTTTTTATTTATGAAAAGGATTTAAGCCACTTATGGTTGACTTGTTCGCCTTATAATCTGTAATAATATGTGTGAAAGTCCTTTTTTCAGAGCAGATCTCAGCTGTTATAAAGATTACATTCTAGATCCGGACTCTAACTAGGAAAAAATTTAACTTGATAAATTCAATTTGCTTTGGTGCTTTCCTCACTAAAGTCTCTTCACAGTTACTGACAAAAGTACGGCCAATAAGGCAATATTTGTTAAATTATTAATTGGAATAAATTTTAATTTTTGATATCGTTATTTCAATCGTGCATCAATTTAATTTTATGAAAAAGTGTGATGAGTGCACGTAGATATTTCGAAAAGTACGTTTACTATAAACCAATTTGTTTTAATCAAAACTGAAGTGGGTTACATTTTTTTTTGCCAAATAAAATCACAAAATAAAAAAATTGCATGACGCAATAGATTAACGCACAATTCCGACTGATGTTTAAGGTTAAATCAATTTTGCAATATAGATTATCATTTTCAATTATTACCAGAGATATAAAGGGCTATATATCTCAAACATTATTTTGTTTATTTGAGGCTCGAACTTATAAACAAAATCGCCAATAGATTCTTTTGCTTTTGCAAAATAAACTGGCTTAAAGCTTGATTTTAAATTATTAAAGGTAATAAAATTTATTTTTAAATTGTTATAAACAAATCAAAATCTTTTTATCTTTACATTATTTAATTTAAACGAATTTGCGTCCGGAATAATTACAGTGGGTGTACCCTTTCCGTACACCTCAGCTCGGCCAAAATCTTACGGATAAAGGTTAAAGTCGGATAAGGTACTTTTTCGGGTCGAGTGAAAAAAGAGCAAAAAATGATTTTTTATATATGTTCGTTATATAGGCTTTATGTTTAATTAACAAATTTAGATATGGAAATTTTGATTTCTTTAAGGGGGATGTCGTGATTTGGGCCTCTTCCAAGGTCATTTTCCCGCCACTAGCAAAGGTTTTCCAAACATTTTGTAACTACAACCACCTTGCGTAATTTTCACTTAACAGTATCTGATACAATCCCAGCCAACGCCGAACCTACGCTTTAAAAAGCCTCTAAAAGACAGCATGTTTATGCAGTACTCCTGATTTATTCATTTTTATTATTTTTGTGTGAGGCTCCGAGAAGACTAACGATCATGCAAAAGAACTTTTGTTTAATTATTGTTTCGGCGACAAAACGCAAAAAAACTAATGAAATTTGAAATGATATTTGGGTCAGGAAAATCTATCTCTTACCGTTTGAGATTGTTTTGATCATACCGCAGCTGAAGCCAGACTTGTTCACATAAACTAAGAGACTTTTTTTCGAATTTTGTTCGCGGTTCTTGTGGGCCTGTCATTATTTCATTTTTGCCAATTGTTTGAATGGCAGTTGGAGGTAGCAAAGTATCTCCTCCCGGTTTGAGAGAATTGTTTGTCTATGATCTGAAGAGTAGTGGTTTGCAACAAACTAGAGAGTTTTTTTCGAATTTTGCTTTGCGTCTCTTGGGGGCATGATTTCTATTTTGAGCTAAATTTTTGCAAATTAAAACAGGAAAATGCTTCAATAATTTTCCGTAAATACAAACACTTTTAAGTTTGTGTGCAATTTTTAACTCGTAGCTCAAAGAACATGAGCTCACTTTCAATTTAATCATAATAAATCATATTTTTGTTTTCGTTTTTTTTGCTGTTTTGGCGCCGAAAGCAACATTTTAAAAAAAGCCATTTTAGCTTATTTGTGGCTTCTCGAGCCTCCGCAATAATAAAAATGATGAATTGAGAGTAGTACGACTGCGTGTCTTTTGAGACGTTTTAAATCGTAGGTTCGGGTAGTGGATTGTATCATTTACTGTTATTCAAATTACGCGGTGGTTGGTTCTGTTTAGTAACAATGTTTTTGAATATCCTTTGCTGTTTGCGGGACAATGGCTCGGAAGAGCTCAAATTTTGCGACCCCCTCCTTACTTTCGTTTCCAAATTACGATAAAAGTGTCAAAGAAATTGAAGCGCATTCTTTAAGATGAAATAGTCACCTTACAGGAGGACCGATGCTCGCTGTTGATTTATTGACTATTCCTTTATCATTTTGTTTAGAATGCTAGCCACAACGTTAAATACACGTTAAGAGTAGTGGCACGTTCTAACAAGTGATAAGGGATATGGCGATCGATATGGGCCGTTTGTTGGCGCAGTCGGCTCGAGTTTTTGGGAACAAGAAGATTAGTCTCTAGAGGACTACCGGTACGGAAGCATTCCGAAATCGATCAAATCATGCTCGATTATGACGATTTGAGGTGAGTCAAAGAGGTTTCAAGATGCAATTTACCTCGTTCAGAATCATCCCCTGCGGGGCAAAGGGGCCATTATTAAACTTTGAAAATTTTTAAAACTGGAACGATCAAATTTTGTTGTCCATGAATGGACAAATTACGGTGAGTCTTTTTCGACTTTCTCCAAACTATAACAAGTATAGCAATTTGGCTGTTACCCCTGGGTTAAAAAAAGAGAGAAATTCGAAAGACTCACCTGTTGATTTTCAAGAAACGCAGCTGGCGGAAGATCAATTCGTTCCACTAAAGGCAGGCTTCACAACAACCAAATATTTTGCGCATGTATCGAAATAATATTCTGGTTTATGGATGTAATCTTGACTCGACTCATCCGACGAAAATTTAAAGGATTAAATCCCTTTTTGAGATAACTTCGTGTCGAGATTTCTATTCAGGATTCAAACATTATTGAAAAATTCAACAGACATCTGTTCCATTCAGATTTGAATGTGACGTGAATTAAAGTGTATTTAATTAACTATTTCCTGAATCCTTCGCTGTACCTGGAAAAACTGAATTTCTGATTATTCAAAAAAAAAAAAAAGATTATTTTGTTGCATTGTAGTCTTATGATTCACCAAAAAGTTTCTAAAACGTTCCAAGTAGTACTAATTTTTTTTATTTTTGAAAGAATAAAAAATCTAGAAATTATAGAAGCTGGAAAATTATTCACTATTTTATTAGATAAGGGACGGATAGGGTGTTTCGTCAACTTTTCCAAAATGTAGGTAAGTTACATCGTCGGATTAGGGGTCGCAGTTTTTGTGAAATCGTTTGCTCTGCTTGTCTAGCACCATTTTTTTCGGTTGTCTGCTTGCTTCTAGACCTTTTTTTCGGTTCGCTTGTCTGCTTAGGTCTATTTTGTAATGGTTTGCTCTGCTTTGCCTTAACCGAATTTAGTTTGATTGCTCTGCTCTAAGCCAAAAAAATCTGTTTGCTCGCTCTGCTCCTAAATTTTTTTTTTTTATGTTGGTTGCTTTTATTTGTTTAGGGTTTTAAGGCACATAATTGGGGGGGGTTTTCGGTACAAATTGAGGGGTTTGGGGGGTAAATAAAAGATATTAATAGTAAGGTTTGGATCGAACCAACAAGAGGCAGTAGAATAAAAGAAGGTTTGGGTGCATTCTTAAGGGTATTAGCTTACGTTGATGGTATAGGGGGTTAGGATGTGTTTATTACAGGAGTTTTAGTTAAAAGGGTTTAATATTAAGGTGTATCGTAGATAATTCTGTAGCCATTTTGAGAATTATGCTAAATAGTCCTGCAATCGAGCCTCCAATTTTTCGCATCTCTAAAAACATCTTATTTTGTTCAAACTGAGCCCTAATCGGCCCGAAAGCGATAAAAGGGAAAATTTATTTTGAAATTTAATTTTTGTTGAAATGAGCCAAACTCGGCGAAGGCGAAAAGGAGAAATTTTATTTCAATTTAATTTGTTGAAAATGAGCCAAATCGGCCGAGGCGATAAAGAGAATATAGTTTATTTAACTTTGTTGAAAATGAGACCAAATCGGCGAAGGCATTAACGGAGAAATTATATTTTCATTTATTTTGTTGAAAATAGCATAATTCGGCGAAGCCGATTAAAGGAAATTTATTTTTACTTTAATTTTGTGACAAATGAGCCCAATCGCGAGGCGATAAGGGAGATATTACTATTTGAAATTTAATTTGTTGAAAAATGGCCCAAATCGCGAAGGCCGATAAAGGAAATTTTTTTAATTAATTTCTGTTGAAATTAGGCAAAATCGGCGAGGCCGATAAAGAGAAATTATTTTTAATTTATTTTGTTGAAATGAGCACAAATCGGCGAGGCCGATTAGGGATTCATATTTGAATTTTTTTGTTGAATGAGCCCAATCGGCCCGAGGCCGATAAGAGAGACAATTATATTTTATTTATTTTGTGAGATGAGCCCAATGGGCCGGCCGATAAAGGAGAAATTATATGTTAATTTAATTTTGTTGCATGAGCCCAATCGGCCGATGAAGGTGATATATATATTTAATTTATTTGGTCGAAAATGAGCCCGAATCGCGAGGCGATTTGGGCTATTTTTCGAAAAATTAAATTTTTAAACTTATGATATATCTTATTCGCCATTTTGGGCTCATTTCTGCAACAAATTAAATTAAGATATAATTTTTCTCCTTTTCGGCTTGGCCGAATTTTGGTCATTTTACCAAATTAATTAAATTATTTTCTCTTTATCGGCTTCGGCGATTTGGGCTCCATTTTCAACAAAATTTAATTTCAATTATATCTCCTCTTTATCGGCCTTCGGCACCTGATTTGTGCTCAATTTTCAGCAACAAATTAAATTAAATATAATTTTCTCTTATCGCTTCGCATTTTGTCTCCTTTTTTCAACAAAACTAAATTAAAATATTTTCTCCTTATTCGGCTTGGCCTATTGTGGGCGGGCTCATTTTTCAAACAAATTACCAATTTCAAATTAATATCTCTTTATCGGCCTTCGGCCGAATTTGTGCTTTTTTCAACAAATTAAATTTTAAATATTTAATTTTATCTTTTCGGCCTTCGCGTTTATGGCTCATTTTCAACAAATTAAATTAAATTAATTGTCTCTTTATAGGCCTCGGCGATTTTGGTCTTATTTTGTCACAAGTAATTAAAATATTTTTTTGTCCTTTATCGGCCTCGGCGATTTTTGGCTCATTTTTAACCAAATAATTTGATATAATTTTTCTTTATCGGCCTTCGGCCGTTTGGGTCATTTTTCACAAATTTAAATTTCAAATTAATATTGCCTTATCGGCTTTCGGCCGTTAGGGGCTCATTTTTGACATCAGATGTTTTTAGTAGATGCTGAAATTTGAGGCTCGATTGGATTATTTTTAGAGATTTAAATGGCTAGATTTATTCACGTTATGATACCACCCTTTCTAGTTAACCCCTTGTATAACCTAAACTCCTTGTACTCTAAGATCCCTTTACCCCTATCTCATACGGTATATGTAAGACTCTTAAATAATGCACGCCAACCTTCTTGTTGATCTACCTTGCCCTGGGGGTTGAGTCTCCCAACGCTAGTAATATTTTTCCCCTCATACCCTCAATTTTGTACCGAAACCCCCTGCATTTTTGTGCCTTTTACCTAAAAAATTAAAAGCAGACAGGCATAAAAAAAAATTTAGAGAAGAAGCAACAGATTTTTTTTTGGGCTTTAGAGCAGAGCAGTCAAATTTATTCACGGTTTAGAGCAGCAGCAGAGGCACATTCAATATATCCTAGACAGCGCAGAGCGACCAAAAAGATGGTGCTAGAGCAGAGAGAGCGAACCGAAAAAATGGTGCATAGGCAGAGCGAGCAAACGTTTCAAAATCTATTGCCACCCTGATCGTACGATGTAACCTTATCCGTCCGATTTTTTTGGACGTTGACGAAAACACCCTTTCCGTATGCCCTTATCCGTCGATAAAATTGGTGGTATTTTCCGCTTCTAAATTTCTCGATTTTATTTTTATTTTTTCAAATAAAATTATTAGCCTAGCTTGGAACGTTTTTAGACTTTTTTGGTGATCATATAGATTTAAATTTTTTACAACAAATATATTTTTTTTTGTTTTTTTTGAGTACATCAGTAATTTCGTGTTTTTTTCAGTAGGCAAGTCGAGGATTTTTGGAACATGTTCTGATTTTATACATTGTATTTCACTGTACATTCAAATTGATGGACAGATTCTAGTTGTAAGTTTCTAATTTTTTTTGAAGTTTCTAAATATGATCTCGACATCGAAGTTATCTTCAAAGTGGAATTATCTGCTTCTCTTTCCAGTCGGAGTGAGTCCATGTCCAATGATTCACTCCAGTAACCAGCCATATTATTTTTCGGTATTCTGTGGCCAAATATTTTTGTGGTTGGGAAGCCCTTGCTTTGTGAACATTTTTTATTTCCACTCGTCTTGCGTTATCTGATTACAGCGTAGTCGTTTCCGAGTTTCGCTCTTTTTTTTTACCGGCGAGGAGACAGCCAAATTGCCTTCTTGCTTAAGGTTGGAGAATCCCCGAAAGCTCCGCGTAATTTTTGTACATTTTCATGGCCGCACCAATTTTGAATTTGTGTATTTTTTAAAATTTTCAAGTTTTAATGCCTTGCGCCCAGTGAGTATTCCTTGAACGAGTTAATTGCTTTGAAAACGCTCTTGACCTTCAGCAGTCATCTGTTCATAATCGGCATATTTTTTGATGTATTTTTCGATGCTTTTTACCGTATTCCTTTCAAAGGATCTTAGGAATTTCTTCTTTTTTCTCAAAATACTTTCTGATGGCGCTCGCAAACAAAGCGACCATAATCGACGCCTATCCTTTATCACTTTTGGTTAGAACTGGTAGCCACTACTCCTTTTAACGTGTGATTTTAACGTTGTGGCTACGCTTCTAACAGATAATTGATAAAGGATATAGTTCAATAAATCGACGCGAGATCTGGGGTTCTCTTCCCTGTAGGTGAATTTTTCATCTTTAAATGTATTCGGCCTTTTCAATTTCTTTACATTTTATCTGATTATTTTGAACCGAAAGTTAGGCTGGGTCGTCGCAATTTGGCCTCTTCCCGAAGCATTTCCGCCAACTAGCAAGGTGATATTCCAAAAACATTTGTTACTAACGACACCATTCCGGTAATTTTGAATTTAACAGTAATATGATACAATCCCACCGACGCCGACCTACGATTTTAAAAAGCTTCTTAAAAGACACGCAGTTAGTACTATCTCCTTCATTTTCATCATTTTTTTATTATTTTTCTTTGGTGGTCGGAGAAGCCTACACAATAATGCACAATATGCTTTTGTTTTTAAAATTTTGCTCTTCGGCGCCCAAAAACAGCAAGAAAAAAACGAAAACAATTTTGATTTATTTTGATTTAAATTGAACGTGCGTCATTGTTTTACTTTTGACGCTACCGAGTTAAAATTGCACAATCTTAAAGTGTTGTATTTACGGAAAAAATTATTTTGAAATTTTTCCTGGTTTCTTAATGTTTGTTCAATTTTAGGCTCAAAATGAAATGCCATGGCCCCCAAGGAAGCCAAGCCAATTTGAAAAAAACTTCTTAGTTTATTGTCGACGTCTTCTGCTTTTTTCAGATTGCAGTTGATGTCGAAACTATATCTCTCAACTACGGTGGAGGATGCTTTTGCCTGACGCCTCCCAAATGCCCATTTCCAAACCATTTGGGCCTAAATGCAAAAATTGACTGGCCACAAGGACGCGAGCAAATTTCGAAAACAAAGCGTTCTCTAGTGTTATTGTTAACAAGTCTTGGGGCTTTCGAGTGCGGTATGGTTCGAAACATCATCTCTCAACTGGTCGGAGGAGATTAGCTTTTGCACTGGAGCTCCCAATGCTTCAAAGTTTATTTTATTTTAGTTTTTGCGTTTTTGTCGCCGAGAAGCACAAATTTTGAAACAAGCGTTTCTGCATTATGTCGTTTAGGGGCTTGTCGGAGCCTGACAAAAAAATAAAAATGATATCGAAAATTGAAGGAGTAGGCACTGACTGCGTGTCTTTGTAGGAGGTTTTTAAAGCGTAGGTGGATCGGCGTTGCTGGATTGTATCAGACTTCTGTTAAGTTAAAATTACCGCAGAAGTTTGGTTCTGTTAGTTACAATGTTTTTGGGAGATATCACCTTTTTGCTAGTTTGGCGGGAAATGACCTTGGGAAGATGGCCAATCACGGACATCCACTCCCTTAAGAAAAAATTTCCCATATCTAAAATTTGTAGTTTTTAAACATTTAAGCCCTATGTAATTTACGAAAATTATGCATTAAACAATTTCATTTTTGCTCTTTGTTCACTCGACCCGAAAAAGTACCTTAATCGTACAGAATGGTACCTTTAATCGTACGAATTTTTTTGTGCGAGCTGGGTGTAGGCATAAGGGTACACGCACTGTAATTAGTTCTCGGATACGCAAACTTCCGGTTTTTAAATTATTTATTGTAAGAATAAAAAGACTATTATTTGTATATAACCAATTTAAAAAATAAATTTTATTAAACTTTACATAATTAAAATCAGCTTTAAGCAGTTATTGTTGCAAAAGTTGCAAAGACATCTCGCTGATTTGGCGCATTTGTTGTTTATTAATAGTTTCGAGCTCATTATATCAAAATATTTTGGATTATTACCTTTATATTTTTGGTCAAATTTGAAAATGTTGAAGCTCTTATGCAAATGATTTTTTAAGACTTACCAATGCAGTTCTTGGGATTTCTTTTTTTCTTTTTTGGCCGTTCAGCAAATTTTTATTTATTTCTGTGATCTTAATTTTTTGGCAAAAGAAAAATGTTTACCACCTTCAGTTTATTTGATTGAACAATTGTTTTGATTAGTAAATTACTTTTTTCGAAATATCTTACGGTGGCCACTTCATCACATTTATTTTCATAAAATTTCAAATTATGCACGGATGAAGTAGTAACGATTAAAATATTATTTTTATTAATTCTAATAATTTAACAATATGCCTTTATTGGCCGTATTTTGGTCATTTGTATGTGAAAGGGACTTTTATGATGAAATTAGTCCAAGCCATCTGTCTATTTATGCAAGTTAATTTTTTCCTAGTTTAGTATTTCTGATCTTGAATGTTAATTTTATAACAGCTTATATCTGCTCTGAAATAAGGACTTTCATCATTATTATTAAAGAATTAATAGCGGAACAAGTCTAACACCCATAAGTGGCTTAAATTCCTTTTCATGAATTAAAAACTGATTTAAAAAACGTTACACTGTAACATTTATTATTTATTAAAATTACGATGAAATACCTTTCTCATGATTCGGCTTTAATGTACGTAATTGTAGCCAATCTGTACCCCTATATTTTGCGAATAAACGAAAATAATAATAATATTGAATTTTCTCGGGTCTTCTCGAAATTACGCTCAAAAGTTCAAAAAACAAATATTTTGTAATTTTTCAGTTTTTTTCGTGTGTTTCGATGAGTAAAAAGAAAATGATAATAATCATGATGTTGATTAATTATATTTAGAAATCAGCCTTACACATTACATTGAAAACTAAACCGAAATCAACGATTCTGATTGGTTTAAACTATTTTAAAATTTTAAGTATTCAACAGTTCTAGATTTTTTTCACAACTTGTCATTGCGATTTTTTTCCTGACTGCGGCACCCTAGCATGAACTTTGCTGTGAGTGTTTTCTAAGTCCAAATTTCAGTTATTTAAATATCACTTAATGTAATTCGAATGATTGCTGATCATGAAAAGAAGTCGATGAAATAACTTCTCAAGAAGACGATTGGATTTATTTCGCCCTGGTAATTGATCGGAATATTTTGATCATTTTATAATGTCGGTCCTTATGGATGTTTTGGTTATTTTATCGTTTCATGTTCATCTGAAAGCAATCGAATATTTGAAGAAAATTTTTTCTCACGATATGGGCGGACTCCAAGCAAATTATTGTAACAAATTGGTTCATTAAATAAAAGAGAAACAATATTTGAATTTTTTTGATTTTATTTGAAAAGTTATTTGACAAAAAAATTTTGCGTGAAAAAAAAAAAAACGTCGGAAAATTAATAAATAATATAATTTAGCAATTCCAGCACTGGCATTGAATATGCAGTCGATAATATATCAGAAAAGCAGTTTCATTATTAATAAAATTTAATTTACAATACTAATAAAGTTTTGGAATGGACTGTTCAAAACGCATATGATTTAAATATGAATTTTTTCGAAACACTACGAGTTATTCCAGAACTTTCTGCGTAATGTACATGTAACATAAAAATCCACAATTTTAATTGAACATTCTGTAAAAACGGACTTTATTTCCAGTATAACAGTTTTTCAGTTTACAGAAAGATAGTCAAGAATAGTTATATGACTTGACCAAGTCATTTTTGAGGGAAAATGCTTCCTTTTAGAATCAACGTATTATATTATGAATCGTTTTTTTGTATTCAAAATGGATATTCTGAAAAGAATAAGTTTTGACCATATACTTCGCATAATGTTTTATACCAGATCTGCAAGCTTCATTTAGTGGAGTAGGTTAGAATTACAGGATTGAGTTTTTTGTAAATATATTGAGATGACAACAATTCTCACAAACAGAATAATCCTGAAATCGTAAGGGGGAGACGCGAACGCGCAACTTGATGGTGGATTTCGAAGAACATAATTTAACCATCATTATTAAAAATTGTATTTATTATGGTTTTACTGTGAATGATCAAGAAGACACCATGGTGCACCAATCATATTTATTAAAATAAAAAATTCTTATTTTTTATATATATTTTTGTCGGCATGTGAAAAGAAACTTTACGCCAAACAATATGGCACAAGTGTTAAAACGGTTTGGTTCAGCATTTTGACCAGGCCTAATGCATATTTGGAATCCGATCATTTGTAGGATCGCGTTCTCAACTGATGGAAATATGGATTCCAAAAACCGAGCATTTTACAATTGAACACACAATTAAATAAGGACATACATACTAAAAATATTACTTTAATAATTTATTTCAATTTATATTAAATGTATGGTGGCTATCTATTTGAGCAAAAGGTGTTAAGAGTATTCCCGAGAACATTAGCCAACAGGGCTTCAAAGGAGTTTCAGATTAGTACAATTTGATAGAACTAGCAGTGCCGTAAAAATTGCCAAAACTTTTTTTATGCATACACTCCGTGACACATAAGCGATACAAGAAGACATAAACCAAAACGAATCTATCTCCTCCAAGGTTTTGTAATGAAATAACTAAATTTTAACGTAACCTGTATAATTAGTATGCAATTCTAAGGAGCTTTTTTGTGGTATAAGTGCTATATTTATTTCTAGGAATATGAAACAACGCCGGTTTTTGGACTATTTCATCGGAAACTATCTCTAGGTTAAATTTCAAAATTGCTCAACTACTCAAAACAAAACAGAAACTGCTCAGGAGCGTTTTTGTTCATTCGACCTCAAACTACAATATGAATTTTTCAAGGAGTAAGGTCAAATGAAAATTTTTCAGAAAAATAGGCTTTGATTTTTTCGATGAGTCTTTCGCAGAAGCCGGTAAACATGAGAGAAAGTTGGCTTCGCCTACCCGATTATTTTTGAAGTTTTAGTGAATCATTGACACAAACATATTTTTTAAATAATTTTGGGAAAAAAAACTCAGAAAAAATAAAAAAACACAAAAAGTTCGAATTTTTTGTTGTTGTTATTTGGGTTGTTTTGTGCTTTCAAAACAAAACCATTGATTTGGTGCATTTATATGACAAAAAACTGCAGAAAATGTAGGAACCACCATCAATTTACTTTTGAAAATATTGTTTTCAACTAAATTTTAAAATTTGGAATTTATAAAACCATACTTTTGGATTCCGCGAGTGAAGTTCAAGTTGTTTTGCACAATTATAATACTTTTTTCTTTATATATTTGGATTGTATTGATTTCTCCGCTGGATGATTACTTAATATTTATTTTTTTTACTTTGAATATTATTCATGGAGTGGGTTTCAGCGGGCGCTAAAACTTATACGAGTTTAGGGTGTGGCATCGATCTGGCAGATTGGTACATTTTTTCAGCGATTATGTAGAGCAGAATATATGTAAGAAAAATGTGAATTATTTATACTTTTATTTATGTAACTCTTCAATAAAAGTGTTCATTCTTGCAAACGTTTATACTTTTATATAAATGACTAAGTATCTGTAAAATAGAAAACACTTTTCATGGGAACTCCATTTTTCAACTAACCCGATGTTAGAATTTTTTTAAACCATATATAAACTTCAGACATTTTTCGGTGTTTCCGCTGAAAAGTCCGGGTTTAATCCTGCACATTAAAATTTCCTGAATAAGAAAAAGTTTTTTCCATGAAATGGTCAAATACAGAGAAAACAGCTTTTTAGGAACAAACAATTGACCTTCAATTGCCGTTTTAATATTAAAATGTCCTGGCTATCAAATAAATGGACACTTAAACACCCGATATTCGAGAGTTTTTTTTGCAAAATAATTTTGTTTATAACTTTGCGTGCAAATGGCACTGACCGTGTCACAAACAAGTGTTGTAAATTTCATCAGCGGTTTCCGAAAACGATTTTGCTTGACCCTTCATCGGTTGACACACGGAAACAAATTATACCAGAAAATTTACAAGTGATTCTGCCTGATTTTTTATGAAAATTTGAAAAAATACTAGTTAAAAATTTTGGGCTGATTTGCGGAAAATTTTCATACAAATTTAAAAAAGTCGACAAAAGATAAAAAATAAATTTTTATATTTTTCAACAGCGGTCAGAAATTATGTAGGCATCTATGAAAGAGTTAAGTAGCTATTTTTGTTTTTAACACAAAATTCAATAAAGAATCAGAAAAATTTTTGCACAGAAAATGCGGAATTTTCATAAATGTTTTTGATTTTTTTTTGAAAATTTTTTCTTTTTTAGATTCAAGATGAAAATTAAAACTATCTTTCTTACATAGACACAAAATGATTTTATCAGCTTGGAACACCTTTATTCTGGTTAGCTACGATAATAGCACAAAAAATAAACTACCATTATTTTCGTGTTATATTGACTCCAGTCTGCGAGATATCCCTCCTTGGCGGGTAGCACTCGGTCTATGTACTTTGCATTCCACTTTATAAGATCAAACTTTTCGAAACTTTGAGACAGCCATTTGGTAGATCTATCCTTAATCAAAAATAATTAATCCAGAATAATTTTTGGCCGACCCTGGTGACCACCATGCAGCAAGTTCTAGACACCTAATCAAATTTCAAAGTACCTACTCTCCTAGAGTCGCATACGATTACATTCAACTTGGCATGACACGGAGAAACACTTATGGTTGTAATTTGCATGAATTGGATTTTTGAATTTCCGATAGTTTTTTATACTGCAGAACCGCCTAATTCAAGGTTTCCGCTTTCAAGTACTATTCTCTAGATTAAACTTGAGATCGCGTATAACTTTGAGGGAAAAGGAGATATGTTTATGTTATTTGATTGGCAGAATTTTGAAATGTGTGTTCAATTCTAGGAATCGATATTTTAAGTAAACCGTAGTGAAACTTGAAAATGAAAGTACCATTAATTAATCATTGGGTGATGCCGAGAGAAATCTGTTTACAGCTTTTTGGATATTTTAAGTTTATTCTGGGCGAAATTGGGTTTACTGTTTTCCGAAAAAATAACTAATATTCTCAAAAATGAAAATTTCAATTTTTTTGTTGGATTTTTTTTACTTTTTTTGAATAAGTTTTGCTTTCTGGTGGTCCCTAGCATTTCGTTCTTTTTTACAACCCGAAAGTCCCTAATAAGTACGACCGCTACCCCTTAAGAAGGTTCCCAAGGGCATTTTTAACATGAGAAAATCAAATTTTTTTCAGCATATTATTATTTATTTAACTACATAAATTCTTTCGAAATTGCCTATCTTAATGACATATTTTTTATTTTCCAGAGATATTAGAACACTAAATTGGGTATTTGGTTTTACCGCCTTTTTTATTTGTAAGCGAGAGTGCGGAACAAAGTGGCGGTGAAATGGACTCTGTTATTTTATTTGTACAAATCAGATAACAATTGTTTATTTACAGATTAGGTCAGTTGTTTCCTACTTAATTATTTTGTTCACTAACAATTATATCTTTTAGTTAAAGTACAGGATTCTCATATTTTAACCCTATTTTCACAAGCTTTCTTGCAAATTTTTCCTCATTAGAACTTTGAACTCCTTCAGAAATAAACGAACCAAGATATACGAGAAATCGGACTAAAATAATTATGCCGTGAATGTTAATAAGACTTGGTGAAACCGAAAAGTAACACTTATTTAGTTATCTCAAACCAACTTCTAGCGTAACACCTGTAAAATATCGATTTTTTCAATTCTAGGAGTTTGAAAAGTTTTTTTTTGATCTGACTAAATTAAAAATGGTTCATAGTGTTTGAATTTGTCTATATTATAGACTCTATAAACTAACAATATTTTCTGTTTGTTAGCTCAACAAAATTGTCGCAAATCTGAATTTTAGTTTTCAAATGATGTTTTTGCGTAGGTTAAATATTCTTGGCATTCATTAAAAAACATCAGAGGAGATTTCTATTATCAGTCCGTCAAATGTCATTCAACTTCAGCGTTTCCGTGATACCAATTAAACCCCTAAACGCCGTTGGGAACCCCTTAAGGGGTACTGTCGCGTGGAATTGCTTTTCTTTGATGAGAATCAGCCTAACAGAGAAACTAGGACATCAAGATTAGCCATGTTGTAGATCGAGCCTTATCTTGGCAAATATATGAGTCAAGATTTTTGTTTCGCTACCTCTGAGATACGTTACAGTACAGGTGGTCGTCTGACCAAATTTCAAATCTTATCTCCTCCAGGGTTATATTTGGAATCGCTCAAATCTTAACAAACCCCGTGGTATCTAAACTTGGTTTTCTAGAAGCTTTTTTTTCAAAAATGACTTTAATTTTTCTTGAAATTGCAGAAAACTACCGATTTTTTGCGATTTTTAGCATTTTTCTCATCAAAATCTATCTCCTAGGTTTTTATTTTGGAATCCACCCAATTTCTAGCAAACATAGCATAGGCAAAAGAACTCCCAGAAGCGTTTTGTTTCAAATTTCGACCAACTCAAATACTAAATTTTGAAGTCACATAAAAAATTTCCGAGAAAAATGTGCTTCGATTTTTTGAAAGTAGGTTCAAAAGAAAGCCCGGAAACATTATCAGAAGTTTGCTTACGTCAAGTTGATTTTTGAGTTTAAGTGGTTAAATTAAAGCAAACGTTATTTTTGAAATTCATTTCGAAAAAAATATTAGAAAAAAACGTAAATTTCGAAAAAAAATTTTTTTAATTTGGTCGGTGTACTCTTTTTTATCCCTCAACCATTTGGAGGATTTTCAAAGCCCCAATGGCCTCATAACCAGCAGACAGTACCCCTAAGGGTGTCCGCTGAAAAATATTCTCGAAAAATTTAACTTGGACAATGAGATGGCATGTACTCTTTTCTTCCTACGTTTTTGCTAAACTACCAGAGTACTTCCGCCCGGTCAAAGGTTAGAATGTAAAACACGTAGTCTTTGAAGAATAATGTTATACGGTATAAGTTATTACGTATAACTTTATCCCTTTAACGTTGGAAGCTCCAAACTGACTTCGCTGGATGGTTCCAAAGCCGATTTTAAGGCTCGATAACTCCATATCCGATCAGTCTCTAGTTTCATTGTTTGACAAGCAGAAAGTCCGACTTATTTTTTTTAAATGTGATAATATTATGTTTGGTCATATTTCACTATATTTCTCAATGGTATCGTAAAACACACTAGGAAACCTGATCACTCACAACAAATTTTTTTGTTTTCGTATTTACTCACTTTGCCACAATTTCACAGAATTTTGAATCAAATCGGATCTATTTGTCAAATTGAGATTCGGTAATTTCACTCGAAGAAAAAATGAAGAAGGTACGCATAGTAGAAACATTTTTTGATGTTATAAAATGAAAGACTTTCTAAATAAACTGATATCCTCATTTTTTCGTTATGTTAGTCAGTTTTTTAACCGGCGTCTTAGTTAAATTCAGAAAATTTAATTGAGGATTTTCGAATTTTTTCTCGGCAAACTATCTTGAATTTTCATCAAAAGTCTGTAGAGTATTTTATTGATCATTTTTTCAAGGTTAAAAATTTTTTTTAGCCGATAATCGGCTCGGAGTTTCTAAGGTTAAGGGGGTAGCGGTCGCATATGGTACTTTTGTACTCCACTTTACAGATATTAAACTGCTTTGAAACTTTTGGAATCAGCCATATTCGTAGATCAATCCTTGATCTTGGAATTTCAGAGGAATTTCTCTGTCTTTCGGAGCAATTTGATAAAAATTCCGGCATTCTCAAAATATTTCTTCTAGTCTGATTTTTAAAACTTTAGGGGTTTGAACGTAATATAGTGCTAGAGGGCAATGATGCAAAATTCAGCTGTTATTTTTATGAACCGATCATTCCTTAATTAATAATCGCTTATTTATCGGCTTGCGATGGGAATTTCGGTTGAAACACAGGGCCGTCAGTGTGTCTTTTTCCGACACAATGTTTAAGCAAGCGAGCAAATCTTTACATTTCAGATATATCTATTTATTTTTTGTTCTTCTACAATTGTTTGTACTATGTTAAGTTTTTTCTTTTTATATTTTTTATAGTTAATTTTTATATATAGTAATTTCTTTAAATAGTTAACTTTCACTAAAGTTGACTTCGCTACTTGAAACTAAAGCTATTCATCAATATCGATTTTGGTTATAAACCCCGTTTTTGTGTTTCACTCAAAGCGACTTCATTTCAATATTTGTGGATTCGCTACCTTGAAGTCCGCGGTACAAAAATTTATCAGCCATAATTTTTTGGCACGCGTAGTGACACCCTGCGGCAGTTCTAGAAACCGACCGAATTTTCATGTGACTACTCTCCTAGAGCTCGCATACGATCTACTCAAATTGGCATCACACACGGAACATCATGGTTGTTATTATGAGAGGATTTTTGAATTTCCAACTAGTTTTTCTAGAACTGCCGAAAAAAACCTAATTTCAAGTTTTTCGATCTTCAAAGTACTACTCCTCTAGGTTACATTTAGCATGCAGTCTAATTTTGGATTATGGGTATATGATTTTTGTTATTTGAGATGAAGCGTATTTGAAATTTTGTTTGCTATCTAGAATCGCATTTTTAGTACCGGAAGTGAAAATCGAACATAAAAGTCGTCGGATTTGTCGAAAGTCAATCAAATTAATTTGGGGTGAATGCGAGAAGAAATCTGCTTACAGCTTTTTATACTTTGAGTGTTTCTGGTACAAATTGGTTTCATGTTTTCCAAAAATAATACTCAGAAAATTCTCAAAATGAAAATTTCGATCTTTTTTTCGATTTTTTAGTTTTTAATTAGGCACCTGCAATCTGAGTGTTTAAACCCACGTATGTTGCTATATGAAATATGGTTATCTATCAATCTAAAAAATATTATTGGGATTTTGTATTCATTTTATGGTGCCTATTTTCTGGGTTGAACTCCGTAAAAGGATAAATTTGATTTTTACTAATTAAAAGGCAATCGAGCCGCAACAATATTTGGTTTAAACAGAACAATAATTTTTGAATAAGTTTGAAGAAAAAAATTTTAATTTGATTGATAAAATTTTAACCATGAAATGCTGTACGGAAAATGTTTTTTTTATAAATTATTGAGCAAAAGTACCATTATGCGACCGCTACCCCCTTAACCCTTAGAAACTCCGAGCCGATTAATCGGCTAAAAAAATTTTTAACCTGAAAAAATTGATCAATAAAAATTCTCTACAGACTTTTGATGAAAATTCAAGATAGTTTGCCGAGAAAAAATCGAAAATCTCAATTAAATTTTTCTGAAATTTAACTAAGACGCCGATTTTAAAAAACTGACTAACTATACGAAAAAATTGAGGATATCAGTTTTTAGGAAAGTCTTTCAGTTATTTATAAACATGCTTATTTTTTTTAAATGTTGGATAAATATTATGTTTGGTCATATTTCACTATATTTCTCAATGGATCGTAAAAACACACTAGGAAACCTGATCACTCACAACAAATTTTTTTGTTTTCGTATTTACTCACTTTGCCACAATTTCACAGAATTTTGAATCAAATCTGATCTATTTGTCAAATTGAGATTCGGTAATTTCACTCGAAGAAAAAATGAAGAAGGTACGCATAGTAGAAACATTTTTTGATGTTATAAAATGAAAGACTTTCTCATAAACTGATATCCTCATTTTTTCGTTATGTTAGTCAGTTTTTTAACGCGGCGTCTTAGTTAAATTCAGAAATTTAATTGAGGATTTTCGAATTTTTTCTCGGCAAACTATCTTGAATTTTCATCAAAAGTCTGTAGAGTATTTTATTGATCATTTTTTCAAGGTTAAAAATTTTTTTTAGCCGATAATCGGCTCGGAGTTTCTAAGGTTAAGGGGGTAGCGGTCGCATATGGTACTTTTGTACTCCACTTTACAGATATAAACTGCTTTGAAACTTTTGGAATAGCCATATTCGTAGATCAATCCTTGATCTTGGAATTTCAGAGGAATTTCTCTGTCTTTCGGAGCAATTTGATAAAAATTCCGGCATTCTCAAAATATTTCTTCTAGTCTGATTTTTAAAACTTTAGGGGTTTGACGTAATATAGTGCTAGAGGGCAATGACAAAATTCAGCTGTATTTTTATGAACCGATCATTCCTTAATTAATAATCGCTTATTTATCGGCTTGCGATGGGAATTTCGGTTGAAACACAGGGCCGTCAGTGTGTCTTTTTCCGACACAATTTTAAGCAAGCGAGCAAACTTTACATTTCAGATATATCTATTTATTTTTTGTTCTTCTACAATTGTTTGTACTATGTTAAGTTTTTTCTTTTTATATTTTTTATAGTTAATTTTTATATATAGTAATTTCTTTAAATAGTTAACTTTCACTAAAGTTGACTTCGCTACTTGAAACTAAAGCTATTCATCAATATCGATTTTGGTTATAAACCCCGTTTTTGTGTTTCACTCAAAGCGACTTCATTTCAATATTTGTGGATTCGCTACCTTGAATCCGCGGTACAAAAATTTATCAGCCATAATTTTTTGGCACGCGTAGTGACACCCTGCGGCAGTTCTAGAAACCGACCGAATTTTCATGTGACTACTCTCCTAGAGCTCGCATACGATCTACTCAAACTTGGCATCACACACGGAACATCATGGTTGTTATTATGAGAAGGATTTTTGAATTTCCAACTAGTTTTTCTAGAACTGCCGAAAAAAACCTAATTTCAAGTTTTTCGATCTTCAAAGTACTACTCCTCTAGGTTACATTTAGCATGCAGTTTAATTTTGGATTATGGGATATGTTTTTGTTATTTGAATGAAGCGAATTTGAAATTTTGTTTGCTATCTAGAATCGCATTTTTAGTACCGGAAGTGAAAATCGAAC
The DNA here is from genome assembly GCA_004367855.1 of Oikopleura vanhoeffeni. Classification (NCBI taxonomy): domain Eukaryota; kingdom Metazoa; phylum Chordata; class Appendicularia; order Copelata; family Oikopleuridae; genus Oikopleura; species Oikopleura vanhoeffeni. Next base: position 95,241 of record SCLH01001839.1, on the reverse strand, counting down.
ATAAAAGTCGTCGGATTTGTCGAAAGTCAATCAAATTAATTTGGGGTGAATGCGAGAAGAAATCTGCTTACAGCTTTTTATACTTTGAGTGTTTCTGGTACAAATTGGTTTCATGTTTTCCAAAAATAATACTCGAAAAAGTTCTCAAAAAATAAAATTTCGATCTTTTTTCGAATTTTTTAGTTTTTATTAGGCACCTGGCAATCTGGTGTTTATAACCCACTAGTATGTTGCTAATATGAAATATGGCTTCATCAATCAATCTAAAAAATATTATTGGGATTTGTATTCACTTTTATGGTGCCTATTTTCTGGTTGAACTCGTAAAAGGGATAAATATTGATTTTTACTAATTAAAAAGGCAGATACGCGAGACCGCCAACAATTTGGTTTAAACAGAAATATTTTTGAATAGTTTAAGAAAAAATTTGTAATTTGATTGAAAAATTTTAACCATGAAAATGCGTGACGGAAATGTTTTTTTTGATAAATTAATTGAGTTTCGGCTTGCGCGAAACTTTTTTTGCACTTCTTTAATGGATTTCACGGGCCCATTTGTACTAATGAAGTTTCTTGCGGCGCGATGCGGCACTTCTCCAAACGTCAATTTCAAATTTTTGACGAGCAAGGAACCCGGTGAGGCGGATCGCGAGATGGATGTTATAGGGGGAGGTGGAACCAATACACAGGTGCGTCCAATAAATAATTCATATTTATCCAAAGGAAGCTTTATGATATAATATTTGTGAGATTATTATCTGATCCAATGCTGTTTTAACTGCATACAACAAAAATTGCATCAATTACATGCATTTCCGGTTGCTGAGCAATTTCGAGCTCACCAAATTCTGATTAAAATAAGTAGGGAATTTCGGGGTCTGGTTCCGATATTCAGCCGGCAAATTATTCCCAAAATTTTTGTCGGTTACCATACACATAATTCTATCCGTTACACACTTATTGGTACTAGATTGTCCAGCCCTTTCAAAAAATCTAATATAAGATATACACACGATCTAAAGTTTAAGACTTATTAGACAAGTTCAAACAAGATACTTCTTAAATTGTCTTTTAAAATAGTATTTTTAATTTCAAAGGGCTCAAGCGACCACTCCTTTAGCGTAAGTCAGCTTTCGATATTTCTGTCTTATATATCAAAACTCAGCATTTTTCAATTATGTTCTCTTTATTAATATGAGATATTCTCTCTTGGNCAAAACATAATATTATCACATTAAAAAAAATAAGTCGGACTTTCTGCTTGTCAAACAATGAAACTAGAGACTGATCGGATATGGAGTTATCGAGCCTTAAAATCGGCTTTGGAGCCTCCAGCGAAGTTTTCAGTTTGGAGCTTCCAACGGTTAAAGGGTATAAGTTATACGGTATAACTTATACCGTATAAGCATTTATTTCTTCAAAGACCTACGTGTTTTACATTCTAACCTTTTGACCGGCGGGAAGTACTCTGGTAAGTTTTAGCAAAAAGCGTAGGGAAGAAAGAGTACATGCCATCCTATTAGTCAAGTTAAATTTTTCGAGATATTTTTTCAGCGGACACCCTTAGGGGGGGTACTGGTCGCTGGTTTTATGAGGCCATTGGGGCTTTGAAAATCCTCCAAATTGGTTTGAGGTGATAAAAAAGAGTACTACCGACCAAATTATAAAAAAATTTTTTTCGAAATTTACGTTTTTTTTCTAAGTATTTTTTTCGAAATGAAGTTCAAAAATAACGTTTGCTTTAATTTAACCACTTAAACTTCAAAATATCAACTTGACGTAAGCAAACTTTCTGATAAGTGTTTCCGGGGCTTTCTTTTGAACCTACTTTCAAAAAATCGAAGCACATTTTTTCTCGGAAATTTTTTCATGTGACCTTCAAAAATTTATATTTTGAGTTTGGGGTCGAAATTTGAAACAAACGCTTCTGGAGGAGTTTCTTTTTGATCTATGCTAGTGTTTGCTAGAAATTGGGTGGATTCCAAAATAAAACCTAGGAGATAGATTTTTGATGAGAAAAATGCTAAAAATCGCAAAAAATCGGTAGTTTTCTGCAATTTCAAGAAAAATTAAAGTCATTTTTGAAAAAAAACGCTTCTAGAAAACCTAAGTTTAGATACCACACGGGGTTTGTTAAGATTTGAGCTGATTCCAAAATAAACCCTGGGAGGAGATAGATTTTGAAATTTGGTCGAAGGACACCTTGTACTGGTAACGTATCTCAGAGTGTAGCGAAACAAAAATTCATTGACTCATTATTTTGACAAGATTAAGGCTCGATCTACAACATGGCTAATCTTGATTGTCCCATAGTTTCTCTGTTAGGCTGATTTCTCATCAAGAAAAGTCAATTCCAGCGACCAGTACCCCCTTAAGGGGGTTCCCAACGGCGTTTTAGGGTTTTTAAACTTGGTATCACGGGAAAACGGCTGAAGTTATTGACTTGACATTTTGACGACTGATAAAATGAAATCTCCTCTGATGTTTTTTTTTAATTTTGAAGTGCCAAGAATATTTTAACCTACGCAAAAACATCATTTGAAAACTAAAATTTCAGATTTGCGACAATTTTGTTTGAGCTAACTAAACATGCAAAAATATTGTTAGTTATAGAGTCTATAATATAGACAATATTTCAAACACTTTATGACCATTTTTAATTTAGTTTCAGATCCGAAAAAAAACTTTTCAAACTCTAGAATTTGAAAAAAAATCGATTTTTACAGGTGTTACGCTAGAAAGTTTGTTTGAGATAACTATCATAAGTTTACTTTTCGGTTTCACCAAGTCTTATTAACATTCACGGCATAATTTAATTTAGTCCGATTTTCGATATCTTGGTTCGTTTTATTTCTGAAGGAGTTCAAAGTTCTAATGAGGAAAAATTTGCAAGAAATTCGTGAAAATTAGGGTTAAAATAGATGAATCCTGTACTTTAACTAAAAAGATAAATTGTTATTGTGAACAAATATTAAGTAGGAAACAATCCTGACCTAATTCTGTAAAATAAACAATTTTATCTGATTTGTACAAATAAAATAACAGAGTCATTTCACGCCACTTTTGTTCGCACTCTCGCTTACAAATAAAAAAGGCGGTAAAACCAAATACCCAATTTAGTGGGTTCTAATTATCTTTCTGGAAAATAAAAAATATGTCATTAGATAGGCAATTTCGAAAGAAATTTATTGTATTATAAATAAAATAATAATATCGCTGATAAAAATTTGATTTTTCTCATGTTTAAAAATGCCCTTGGGAACCTTCTTAAGGGGGTAGCGGTCGTACTTTATTAGGGTACTTTCGGGTGTAAAAATAGAACGACATTGCTAGGGACCACTCAGAAAGCATAAACTTATTCAAAAAAGAGTAAAAAAAATCCAACAAAAAAATTCGAAATTTTCATTTTTTGAGAATTTTTATAGTTATTTTTTCGGAAAACATTGAAACCCAATTTTCGCCCAGAAAAACTTAAAATATCAAAAAGCTGTAAACAGATTTTCTTCTCGGCATCACCCAAGATTTAATTTAATGGTACTTTCATTTTCAAGTTTTCACTACCGGTTTACTAAAATGCGATTCTCTAGAATTGAACACAACATTTCAAAATTCTGCTCAATCAAAATAACATAAACATATTTCTCCATCTTTTCTCAAAGTTATACCGCATTCTGAAGTTTAATCTAGGAGAAGTAGTACTTTGAAGAGCGAAAACCTTGAAATTAGGCGGTTTTTCGCAGTTCTATAAAAAACTAGTCGGAAATTCAAAAATCCAATTCATCAAATTACAACCATAAGTGTTTCCGTGGTTCATGCCAAGTTTGAATGTAATCGTATGCGAGCTCTAGGAGGAGTAGTACTTTGAAATTTTGATTAGGTGTTCTAGAACTTGCTGCATGGTGGTCACCAGGGTCGGCCAAAAATTATTCTGATTAATTATTTTTGTAGATTAAGGATAGATCTACCAAATGGCTATTCTCAAAAGTTTCGAAAAAGTTTTGTATTCTTATAAAGTGGAATGCAAAGGTACATTTTTACGAGTGCTACCCGCTCAAGGAGGCGGCATATACTCGGCAGACTGGAGTCAATATAACTTACGAAAATAATTTGGTAGTTTATTTTTTTGTGCTTATTATCGTTAGCTCAACCAGAATAAATGTGTTCCAGCTGATTAAAATCATTTTTGTCTATGTAAGGAAAGATTTAGTTTTAATTTTCATTTCTGAATTCGTAAAAATTTCAAAAAAATCAAAACATTATGAAAATTTTCCGCATTTTCTGTGCAAAATTTTTTCTGATTACTTTATTGAATTTTGTGTGTAAAAACAAAAAAATAGCTACTTTAACTTCTTTCATAGATGCCTACATAATTTCTGACCGCTGTTTGAAAATTCATAAAATTTTTATTTTTTATCTTTTGTCGACTTTTTTAAATATGTTATGAAAATTTTCCGCAAATCAAGCCTAAAATTTTTAACTAGTAGTTTTTTCAATTCTTCATAAAATCAGGCAGAATCACTTGTGAAATTTTCTGGTATATATTTGGTTTCCGTGTGTCAACTGATGGAAGGGTCAAGCGAATATCGTTTCTGAACTGCTGATGAAATTTACAACACTTGTTTGTGACACCGGTCAGTGCCATTTGGCACGCAAATTATAAAAAAAATTATTTTTGCAAAAAAAACTCAATCGAATATCGGGTGTTATAAGTGTCATTTATTTTGATAGTCAGGACATTTTTTAATATTAAAACGCAATTGAAGGTCAATTTTTGTTCCTTAAAAAGCTGTTTTTCTCTATTTTTGACCATTTTTCATGGAAAAAACTTTTTCTTATTCAGGAAATTTTAAATGTGCAGGATTAAACCCGGACTTTTCAGCGGATAACACCCGAAAATGTCTGAAGTTTATTAATATGGTTTAAAAAAATTCTAACATCGGGTTTAGTTGAAAATGGAGTTCCCATGAAAAGTGTTTTTTCATATTTTTACAGATACTTAGTCATGTTAAGATTTTAAAAATATAAACGTTTGCAAGAATGAACACTTTTATTGAAGATACAAAATAAAAATAAAATAATTTTCACATTTTTTCTTACATATATATCGCTCTTACATATATCGCTCTGAAAAAATGTACCAATCTGCCAGATCGATGCCACCCCCTAAACTCGTATAAGTTGTAGCGCCCCACTGAAACCCACTCAATGAATAAATATTCAAAGTAAAAAAATAAATGATAAGTAATCATTCCAGCGGAGAAAATCAATACAAATTCCAAATATATAAAGGAAAAAGTATTATAATTTTGTTCAAAAACAACTTGAACCTTCACTCGCTGGAAGTCCAAAAGGTATGAGTTTTATAAATTCCAAATTTTAAAATTTTTAGTTGAAAACAATATTTTAAAAAAGTAAATTGATGGTGGTTCCTACATTTTCTGCAGTTTTTTTGTCATATAAATGCACCAAATCAATGGGTTTTGTTTTGAAAGCACAAAACAACCCAAATAACAACAACAAAAAATTCGAAATTTTTGTGTTTTTTTATTTTTTCTGAGTATTTTTTCCAAAATTATGTTAAAAAATAATGTTTGTGTCAATTTGATCACTAAAACTTCAAAATATCGGGTAGGCGAAGCCAACTTTCTCTTCAGTGTTACCCTGGCTTTCTGCGAAGCCTACTATCGAAAAAATCAAAGCATATTTTTTTCTGAAAAATTTTCATGTGACCTTACCTTGAAAAATTCATATTTTGAGTTTGAGGTCGAAATTGAACAAAAACGCTCCTGAGCAGTTTCTGTTTGTTTTGAGCTAGCTTGAGCAAATTTTGAAATTTAACCTAGGAGATAGATTTTCCGATGAAAATAGTCCAAAAACCGGCGGTTTTTTCATAGTCTAGAATAAATATAGCACTTATCCACAAAAAAGCTCCTTAGAAGTTTTGCATACTAATTATACAGGTTACGTTAAAATTTAGGTTTATTTCATTACAAAACCTTGGATTCGTTTTGGTTTATGTTCTTCTTGTATCGCTTATGGTGTCACGGAGGTATGCCATAAAACAATGTTTGCACATTTTTACGCAGCTAGTTCTACAAATTGACTAATCTGAATAACTTCTTTGAAGCTCTGTTTGGCTAATGTTTCATCGGGAATATCCCTTTATTAACACCTTTTGCTCAAATTAGTAGCCACCATACATTTAAATATGAATTGAATAAAATATTAAAGTAATATATTTTAGTATGTTATGTCCTTTATTACTTGTGTGTTCAATTGTAAATGCTCGGTTTTTGGAATCATATTTTCCATCAGTTGAGACTCGATCCCTTACAAATGATCGGATTCCAAAATATGCATTAGGCCTGGTTCAAAATGCTGAACCAAACTCGTTTTTAACACCTGTTGCCATATTTTTAGCGTAAAGTTTCTTTTCACATGGCGGCAAAAATTATATATATAAAAATAAGAATTTTTTTAATAAGTAGATAAGTGGTACACCACCATGGTGTCCTATAACTCATTCACATTAAAACCATCATAAATACGATTTTTTAAATGATGGTTAAATTAGTTTCTTCGAAAATCCACATCAAGTTGCGCGTTTCGCGTTCTCCCCCCTTACGATTTCAGGATTATTTCTGTTTGTGAGAAATTGTTGTCAATCTCAATTATTTACAAAAAAAACCTCCATCCTGTAATTCTAACCTAGCTCTCACTAAATGAAGCTTGCAGTCTTGGTATAAAACATGATGCGAATTACATGCAAAACTTATTCTTTCAGTTATATTTCCATTTTGAATCAAAAAAAGACGATTCAATAAATAATTACGTTGATTTTCTAAAAGGAAGCATTTTTGCGCCCCCGCCAAAGATAGAAGGTGCAGTCAATAACTATCTTGACTATCTTCTGTAAACTGAAAAACTATATACTGGAAATAAAGTCGTTTTCACAGAATTTCAATTAAAATTTGTGATTTTTATGTTTACATGTACATTACGCATAAAGTTTCTGGAATAACTCGTAGGTGTTTTCGAAAAAATTCAATTTTTTAATCAATGCGTTTTGAACAGTCCATTCCAAAAACTTTATTAGTATTGTAATTTAAATATTTATTAATAATGAAACTGCTTTTCTGATTATATTTATCGACTTGCAATATCAATGCCAGTGTTTGGAATTGCTTGGATTTTATGCTTTTATTGCTTTGGATTTTATCAGCATACAATAAAGCCATAAATCACAGTTTTTAAAGAACCCAAAAATCACGCGCAGCTGATTTTTGACATATTTTGTCATCTGTTTATGCAACCCTCTAGCGGTATTTATCTTATAAATACCGCGATTTTCACTGAATTATTATCAAATGTTGTTTTAATTATTATACGAAATAAAAAACCTTTTGGTCATTTATAGTCTTTTACTTAAAAGATATTAAAGTCATACCCTCAATATGTCTCATTACATTTCATTTTATTAATTTTACGACGTTTTTAATTTTTTTTACGCAAAATATTTTTTTAGAAAAAATTTTTTCCTTCGTCAAATAACTTTTCAAATACAAATCATAAAAATTTCAAATATGTTTTCTCTTTTCATCTAATGAACTCAATTTGTTACAATAATTTAGCTTGGAGGTCTCCCATATCGTGAGAAAAAATTTTCTTCAAATATTTCGATTGCTTTCAGATGGAATCGATAAAATAATCCAAAGCATCCCATAAGGACCACGATTATGAAAATGATTAAAAGTATTCGATGAATTAGCAGCGCGAAATAAATCCAATCGTCTTCTTGAGAAGTTATTTCATCGACTTCCTTTTCATGATCAGCAATCATTCGAATTATCTTAAGTGATATTTAAATAACGTAATTTGGACTT
>SCLH01001839.1:69632-86450 GCA_004367855.1 Oikopleura vanhoeffeni | reverse complement strand
TAAATTATGATTTTAAGTTGGAGAATCAGTAGCTTGAGAATGATTTAATTGGTGGACAGGTTGTAGGGACCCTACAGTAGGGTCCATTGAGTAAACTCCACTCGTATAGTTTGAATATTGCTACCATAAAGCAAACGATAGGTATTCCATAAAAAGGTCATACAGGTCATACTCCATAAAAAGGTATATACAGTTTCGAGCGAAAAATAAGATCGCAAGCAAAAATATGACATGCTGTAAATCTGTAAATGGAGGACCTAGAGTAATGTTTGGCATATTTTTTCGGCCTAACCACAAAGTCAAAAACCATTTCCAGACTTTTTAAAATAAAGATAAATGTGTTATTTTTGGAAAAAAATTTGACAAAAAATATCGAAAAAATTAAAAATTCGAGTATTCCGAAAATATGATTTTCGTGAGTCACGAATCGTGACCAATTTATCAAAACACATTTTTGATTGTTTTTTGACTACAAAGACCATAAAGACCATCTATGACCTTAAGAAAGGCAACATTCAAATTTCGTATTTTTAAAATCGGGCTCAAGAATGTCACAAACAAAAAATTTAAAAAGTGCTCGTTACTAACGAGTCGTTAGGCATTTGAATTATTTTATATCTGAATTCTCAATATTTTAAATGTATCCAAAAATTATCCGAAAGTAATTTCAGCATTATAATAAAGCATTATATTAAACAAAAAATGGTTGCACGATAAAATCTGAATAAGGTACCTTGAAGGGTATCCCGGCAGGCTTCCAAAAGAGATGGCTTTTATACCCTTTTCTATCCCTTTTCATAGCAAAAGATAAGAAAAATTTGGGGATAGGGATGGAAAATCCCCAAAGGGATGGCTTTTTTGGAAGCCTGGTATCCCGGTCCCCAATTTGACAAATATTCTCGATGAAATATTAGCCAAACAGGGCTTCAAGGATATTATTCAGATTAGCCAGTTTGTAAAACTAGCCTTTATCTTGCGTAAAACATGTGTCAAAACATTTTTGCATGCAAACACTCCAAGACACATAAGTAAGACAGCAAGACCTAAGCCAAAACGGAAAATCTATTTCGTCTCAGGTTTTATTTTGAAATAAACCTTAATTTTAACTCTCTTAGGTTAAATTTCAAAATTTACTCAAAATTTTGGAAAAGGTAGCTCAAAACAAATAAAAACTCAAGGTGAGCCGTTTTTTCAATTTCGACCCCAAACTCAAAATATGAATTTTTCAAGGTCACGTGAAAAAATTTCCGAAAAAAATGGGCTTCAATTTTTTCGAAAGTAGGCTCAAAAGAAAGCTGGGAAAACACTGAAGAGAAAGTTGGCTTACGTCATGCTAAATTTATAAGTTTTATGGGTCAAATTGAAACAAACTTTATTTTTCCACTTAATTTTGAAAAAATACTCAGAATAAATCGAAAAAATTCAAAAATTTAGAATTTTTTTGTTCTCATTTGAGTTGTTTTGTGCTTTCAAAACATAAACGATTGATTTGGTTGATTTTTATGACATAATAACTGCAGAAAATGTAGGAACCGAGATATCCTTAATTAAGCAAATATTTTGCGAAATTTCTGAAAGTTTGTGCAATTTTTTCAAAATGACACAAATTATTTACCGTAGGAGCTTTGGAGTAAAATTTTTTATTGACAAACTTGGTAGTGTTCAAATTTACATGAATTATCTAATTAAGAAATTTTCATATTTTAAGGTCGAATAGAGGTAACCACCCCCTTAATTATGGCGTTAAATACCCTTTCATGACTTAAACTTTTTCGCTTTTTGCAATTTTTATTACTTAAAGATAATTCATTTGTAAAATCACATTAAATTTGTCCTTCTTGGCTTAACTAGGATGATTTTAATTTTGAAACGGATTTAATAAATCAACTTACATTAATTACTCAGGCACCTGTAACAGACTGCCTAAGAATTTTTTAAATGATAACGTGAATATAGTAAAATATTGTGTAAGTCTGAGCATTTTTTAATTATTATGCAGTATGTTAAACTGTAAAGCATACGGTATGTGACATGAAGTAGGTGTTGGCAATGAGCAACACATGAGCTTTTGGCCAAAAGAGTTGCCCATAGCCCTCACTGTGGCCCATTGGCATCATCTTGGCCCAGTTTTAGCATCAATTTGGCTCAAAAGTGTTGCCCATCGCCCTCACTGTTGCACATTGCCAACACCTACTGTACTGTATGACAATTTGAATGAACGATTTTATTGGCCAATTTTGTAAATAATTTTTGCTGGTCATTGAAAGTCAAATTTCAGCTCCAGAAACAATCAAAACACTACAAACATCATTACTTTAAATTTTGCTCACAATCTTTTACCACAAGAATAAACACCGATCGTGTTTGCCCGATTTAAACAAATATCAATTTCTAGTACAACTTTTACGGGGGTGGTCCTTGCAAAATGAGGCTCTAGAAACAAATTTTCCCGATTTTATTTTAATGTTTTTTTATGAAAATATAGACGAAGCGAATAGGCAGTCTTATTGCGACAGTAGAAAAGACTTTGAGGTCTCATTGGAAATAAAAACCACGATTAGAGAAAACTGAGGAAGAAATTCTGGAACAAAACTCCAATACTGATCTGCACGGAACATCCCAGCGCACATCCATAATAAGTTTCGAATGTGTAACTTTCAAAATCCAGGAGAGATTAAAATTTTGCATTGCAAACGCCTAAAATAGGGGTGCAAAATACGTGTTTTTACGTGACTTTGAAAGGCCCAAATCCAAAGAAAAAGGACCAAAAACTCCAATACTGATCTGCACGGATTATTCAGCTACATCAACACCTGAGTTTTTTTATATTGAGGTGATTTTCTTCTCCGTGCGGCTAGACAGCGTTTTGCCGGAGAAAAAAAATCCCACAAAACACAAAAGGCATAATGGCGATTTTTTCAGGAGAAAAAATCGCCAACTTTGCTGAAAAAAATCCCCCATATAGAGTTCGGAATGGTACTTAAAAACAAGGAGAGAGATACATTTTGAAAATAATTTCGTCAGTTTTGTAAGACGTTCTGAATCGACGAACCGATCTCTCACTTTCGATATTTTTAAGGATGCAAGGATTGTTAAACAGTATATAGACTTAATTTGCGAACAACCTTGAATTACCTAAAAAAATCATAAAAATAAAGTTCATGTGACGTTTTTCAACTCTATTTGTCTTGATTTAAGAAAGCCCTCTGAGCAGGTCCAAAAGGGATGCATCCCGCCGATTTCCATCCCATATCCCTATCTCGTTTATCCCAAAACGCGATATAAAACGGGATAGGGATGAAGGGAAGAATTATCCCCTTTGATCCCGGGTCCGGGATAGCCTAATCGTTTTTACCCGTTTTGTAAATACGAATAAAATTTAGCATGCAGATCGAATTACCTGGGGTTATATGAAGAGTAGAATATTGTGGTATTTTTGCGGTAATTATTCGATAACCATTTAACCGGAAGTGAAGTTAAAATTGTGTTTGCTTTCTTATACTCTGTGGGGTTATATTTGAGGGTGAAAGATAACCTCAAAAAAAAATTTGCGGGTATTTCGATGGACTCATTCACTTCGGTTTAACCGAAGTGACGGTTAAAATTGGTGTTTAATTTATTTAAGATAATTTCTTACTGTGGCGTATAATTGGAGGGTAAACTACTTAAGAAAAATTGCGTATTGTTCGAAATCAGTCACACTTCCGGTAACGGAAGTGAGGTTGAATATTGTGTTTATTTATTTATATAGTACTTGGGGGTATATAAATTGGAGGTGAAATAATCTCAAAAAAAATTTGGCGGTATTTTCCGTGACTCATCACTTCCGGTAACGCGAAGTGAGGTTAAAATTGTGTTTATTTATTTATATATTAGCTTGGGCGGTATAGTTGAAGGGTTAAACTAAACTAAGAAAAAATGACGGTATTTCGACTGAAGTCATCATTCCGGTTTAACGGAAGTGAGGTTGAAATTGTGTTTATTATTTATAATATTACTTGGGGTATTTGGTATATTTGGAGGAAAATAATCTCAAAAAAAATGGCGGATTTTCGATGACTCATCATCCGTTAACCGAAAGTGAGTAAAATGTGTGTTATTATTTATATACCGACTGGGGGGTATAGTTGAGGGTGAAATATTGTCACAGAAAAATATTGGTGGTATTTCGATGACTCATCACTTCTGGTTGACCTACGCAAACAGTAAGTTCAATTTGGAAGAAGTTTTGTTGGGATTTGAAAGAATAATAAAAAAAAAATTGAAACAAAAACCAGCATTTTTATTGTACGGAGTGAATTTTTCAAAATCTCATAATTTGTCGACCATTCGAAAAGTTAATTCGAATCAAAATTTCTTAACTCCCGTAGTGTCTTCATTGGACTTTCGTGACCAGATGGACTTTAATCGCAATTTAGGACTTAATCATGTATGAATGACAATTTACAAGTGATAGATCGACTATTTGGAATAATTGACCTTTGTGCGTTATTTTTGTTCGAAATTTTACTGTAAGACAATATTTTCTGCAAAAAAATTTAATATCATCAAAAGCTTTGGCGGGATCAGAAAAAATTGATTTTTTCTCATAACAATAGCCAAATAATTAGTGACCGTTATCAAGGAATAAGGTCGGTGAAAGTAAGTACTTTTTTTTCAAAATAACTTAGGCCATTTTGAAAAAAGTGAAGTGATTCTTTAGATAGTTTTCAAGATTTTTTTCATTACACCAAAGTTCAAAAACGATCACCTGACTTCAAATGGGAAATAGTTTTTAACAAGTAACAAATATGAACAAATTCCGCCGAAAAATTTTTTGGCGCTATAAACACCTAATCAGGAGTTTTGGACAAGATATTTCCAAAAAACGTCACGGATCTTATTTTTTAAGAAATAAGGATTAATTGATGAAATATTCCAAACTTTATTTATTGAATTATTCATTTTGTGATTTTATTCGGACTTTGGTGTACATAAAGAAAAACTTAAAACGTTTGAAGTTCCTTCCCAAAGTTTTTGTATGTGATTTGAGTACTTTTCAAAATACCGTATATTGTTTACCGTATATCAAATACGGAATTTCATATGAAAAATAAGCACCAGCATAATTACTAAGGTCAATTATGTACTAAAAGGTCGCCAGAGAGCAACATCGCCCTGTGAAATCTAAAATTTGACCATTTCCGCTCTTTAGTGACGTTCAGTACATAATTGACTCATAGTTGCTTAATGTTTTATTAGAAAGTCTGACCTTTCCGATTATTTTGAGGGTACTCACAAGCCTCTACGGTGAACTTAAAGGGCTTGAACTTTGTTATCAAAAATAGTTCTTTTTATTTTTTGAAGCGATGTTGTAAAATCTTTTATTAAACCTAAATTTGTTTTTGCAGATTGTATACCAAATTGGTGAGGGTTTAATATTTCATTAAAGAATAGCCACATTAACCTTAAATTCGTGTCACATGCACTTGTTTTGTGAAATCGCAAATGAAGAGTTTTTTATTGTCTTCCACATTTGAATAACTTTTTACATTTTTTTAATAAAGTGCCAAAAACATATATGTAATATGATCTATCGGTTAATTCGATTTAAAAACGCTGTCACGAAAGTCAGAAGACACTACGGGTCCAGAATATGTGCAATACGGGAGTTAAACAAGCAATAATTTTGATCAATTCTGTAACTCACAGTATCACAAAAGTAGAAAATAAACTGATGGTATCTGAGAAGAATATATGAAACCGTAAAAAGTGTATTCATCAAAAGCCATAATCCGTATCTGCAAAAATGAACCGAGGCCTGTCATGTTACAATTCCGACTCAATTATCGTGCTTAAGAGGATTTTATTCTGTAAAGTTTTCAAATAAGAGAACATACTAAATCGACGAAAAAAATCGATGGGATAGTTTCAGCGACTTCATAAAGTGGTTTTTCCACAGAGGGCGCCAACTGAACTTAGTACCATTTTCTGGTTACAGTAGCATATCAGATCAAGTTAATTCAAGAAAAAAATTAAGTCTATAATACTAAGCTAATGATACTCCGTTTAGTTCTTTGAAAAAATAAAATACAGTCACATGACTCAAAATGTGAATTTTGCCACTTGTACATTTTGAGAAACTGCTCACCAGAATAAAACTTTTTTGAGGTTTATTCTCTTATATCAATTCGATCTTACTCCGTTGTGTAAAATTTCCATTGTGAATCAAGAAAGAAATACACGCATAATAATAAAAGCAGGTTGAGGTATTACGTGTTTAACGTTTTCAAAAACTAAACCGGAGTTATTACATTAGAATATCGGCTTAATTTTCTTAATAATGAACTTGATCTATATTCTTAACCAGAAAAATGTACCTAAAGTCAGTTTGGCGCCTCTGGGATAAAACCACTTAATGAAATCGCCGAATAACATCCACCAATCATTTTTTTTCGTGATTGTATAGTCTCATTCAAAAAACTTTTCACAGACCTACCCCTTAAGAATTTTTTATTCTTAGTTTCACAATAACAAAAGATATCCATTATGATGCCCGCAAACATAAAAATCTACCTGGTTCTTCTTAAAGAATAGGCATAAAGTTATTTACTGTGTACTAGGCCATCGTGCATCGATTGAATTCGTGTCTATACGCAAATTTCGCTTTGAATTTTAAAGCTCTTTAGTGCCTTTCAGGGTGTGCTTAGGAGCTGAATTAACAGCCGACAAAACCGGGAAATTATTTTGTCGCTGCATATAGGAGGTTTTTTAATTAATGCAGTGCGAAATGTAACCAATAGAGATATAACAAAAACTGCTTTATTAGTCTTGGGCAGTTTCTTTTTTAGAGGTTACCAGGTTCCAACAGCGCAATTTAACTTCAATTTTAGCTCTTCAGTGCCTCGCTAGGGTGATTAAGAGCTGATTTAGTCAAGGCGGACCAAATACCGGGTAAGTCTAACTGCACAAAAACCGGATTTTGCAAAGTGTCACGCTTGGACAAGACCACAGGAGTAAGAATTGTGGTATATATCAGATCAATGCTGGACTGAATTTTAACTAAAACCGGGAATTCTGAGTCATCCGAAAATCACCGCCATAATTTTGTGAACAGCAATTCATTTTTAACATACCGCTTTGTATATAATAATCAATAAACCACAATTTCACTCAACTCTGCAAACTGGAAGTCATTATTCATCGAAAATACGCCAAAATTTTTTGACAAAATCTGTAACCTCAATATAAGCTCTCTGTTATTAGATAATTAATTAAACACACTTTTCACATCGCACTTCCGGTTAACCGGTATCATCAATATACGAATACCGAAGCCATTTTTTTTACAAAATCCACCCTCAATATTCGTAATTACAATACCCCTGTAATTATAACAATCTAAACACGATCTTCACATTCGACTCGTTAAACGGAAAGTCATGATATTGAAAAATACGCCAAATTTTTTTTGACAAATATTTCCATCCCTATCCCTATCCCCCTCTATCCCCCTCGGTTTATCCCTTCTATCCCTATCCCTTTTTGGAAGCCTGCTTCTGAGTCCCAAATAAATTTTTCTCTCTTTAAATTCCGAAAAATTAGCGTTGCACCAGGCTAGGAAAAAGGGAACGTTCCCCAGACTTTTTCCATCCCTCTTCCCTTCCCCTTGAAAATCGTCCCCTTCTCGGGGATGGACCGAAAAAGGGGGAAGGCTAGCGTTTTTTTTAATTTTTAAGAACTATCCAACCTTGCACCATGAATTTCGACCAAATTTAAGACCAGAAATTTGGGCCTTGGATTAAATCGACTCCATGAAGTACAAAGATAATGAAAACCCATGATGCTCTAATGGAAACCCATGATATGTTAATGGAAACCCATTACCATTTTTGGAAACTATTTTTGAAAAACAAGCCATGTTTGAGAAAAAAAACTCTGTTTTTGATGCTTTATTCGCTCAAAATTTGTGGGTTCCGACTTCATATAATTGTTCTCTGCACATTGTAATTTGTGGTTCCCTTCCCCTTTTCTTCCCTTCCCTTTTCCTAGCCTTCGTTGCACTGTGTCTCGTAAGCAAATAATTTGCATTATGCACAGTTCAATTAATTATACCGATTAACATATAAATGTCTTCTAGTGTCAACAGGTTCATTCATATAAGTATGAAACGATCACCAAGCCATCAGTAGGGAGGCACTTAATTTTTTCAAATAAATTCAAAAAGAGATATTATAAAGAAGGTATTAATAAAGGTATTTAAAATACCGTATTTTGTACAAATTTAAATTTCAGAGATATTGAAGTTATAAAACTCAAATTTTTTGTGTAAATAAAGTTATCGATAAGTAATCAATCTTAGCAATCAAGACTATGATTTCAACCTTCAGTGAAGGTCCTTCACTCTTCCAGCATATCGCTATCAATAAGTCAACATGTTTGAAAGTTTTATTTTTGCGTGATTTTTACTTATATAGGTTGTATAGGGTGAATTTTATTTTTTGTCGGTGTTTCACGCATCACTCAATTTATAGTGTAATTTATAGTGTAATAATAAATGATGCGTGAAACACCGACAAAAAATTAAATTCAACCTGTATTTTAAAAAGTAGCGTTAACCAAGCGAAAAAATATGCATCATTCGAGATTTCATGTTTTGTACAAAATGTACTATGGGGTATATCTTTAATCGAGGAAGAAAGAGCATTTTGAGTCAAAAGCGGCGAATTAATCCGAATAAATTCGGCATTTGAAAACGACTCATCTGATTAAGTTTTTAGATAGCTCAAACTGAGCAAAAATATTGAGAAAACAATAAATTAACAAAAATGAGACCATTGTTTTCAATTTTTTTTTAACAAAAACTGATAATTAAACAATTTCAGTAATCTCCGAAAAAATCTCAAAATGGTCCGATTCGGACCAGTTCTTTTCTATGTTTTTATTCACTAGATATTTGTGCTCAGTTTTGTGCTCAGTTATTTGTGCTCTCGTTTTCAAAACCAAATTAATTTGGATTATTTGGCCCATTTGACTCAAAATGCTCGCTCTTCCTCGATTAAAGATATCAATCTTGACCATAATGCAGACGGGAAGCCCGATTTAAATATTGCTGAGTTTAGCGAAAAATATGCGGCGACTGATTTGCTGACGGTTATTTAACAAAGCAAAGTAGAGTTCACCTCAGGCAATCATCTCCACGCATTTTGAATTATTTGAATCAGGCTTCTTGTCGGCGTGGAGATCAATATCCCTTTCTCAACGAAACTCCATCTCAAAAACATTTACTATCTCTTTACTATAGAGTCTATAGCGCCTGTTCAAATCCCACTAATGTCGTCTTACTGATTGTCTTGAGTATGATTATAGACAAGGGTGCTTGATATTGGGATCGCTAAATTTGATCGATTGTAATCACTCAAGCAATCACTAAGATAATCACTTAGACAACATCAGTGGGATTCGAACAAGCGCTATAGAGATAGTAAACGTTTTTGATATGGAGTTTCGTTGGGAAAAGGATATGAATGGTTTATTTCAAATCATCAAAATCACTTTTGGCGTTGAAAACACCTTGGTAAATATATTTCGTAATTTAAATTTTGTTATATTTGTGGAAAATGCGCTGATTTATTATCTCATTTTATCAGTTAGAATCTAACTCCCCTGAGCGTAAGAACAACTGTTGAATTTAACCTTAAACAACTTAATTCTACTCTTTTGATTCAAAAAATCAATTCTCAGAAAAGGTCGTCTCATTTGCAACATAAATAAAGCATTTTCGATATTCAGAAAAAAAAGAGATTTCTTGAAGCAGGATCAATCCATCAAGTGTCGCGTCAATTGTTGACTGCAAGGACTCATTTTAAGGGAGAAATTCTTTCACCAAAACATTTATATTTTCTTATCTATTTCGCTGAACTAATAAGCATAAAAAAATTCAGTTTTGCCATTCTGAGAAGTTAAAAAGAAGAAAGAGGTCAGTTGAGAAGACACAGTCAGAGATTTTTAATGAACATGGTTGATATTTTTGATTGATCGTTTTTTTCACTATTGAGCTGTTTTTTTCAATTTTTGATAAAATGAGTTTTAAATATATTTCAAAATAAATTATGGCAAATACCGCAAGTGCTACATTAGTTGAATTTTGCGTCAAAACAATATAAGTGTTATAAATTTAAGCGTTAAAAAATTGAGTGTGAAAAATTGTGGGTGAAAGTTTTTTGCAGCATGATTCATGCTGCATTATGTTAAAATATGAATTTCGTGATAGTAAGCACATTTTAAGTGAGAATAAAGGAATTTCACCTCATATATAAACTTCAGTAAATCTTATGCTGATTTAATCGTGACAATTGATTATATTTATCTATCACAGAAAACTTAAGGTAGGTGTCAATCAAAATGAGGATCATTCCTAATTTAGCCTTAGGGGTTCAGTCTTTACTAGTGACTCTTTAAAGACAGATATGCACTTTTTTTCCATGAGAATCTTTTAGCCACTTCAGAATTTTCGAATATTTTTTTTCAAATGAAATGTGAAACTTTTGAGCTGAATTTGTTCATTCTGATTTGTTTTAGATCCATAATTTGTACTTATAAAATGGTCTTTTAAAAACACTAAAAAAAGAAGACTCAGATCGAAGGCGACTAAATTGACTGAATAATTTTAAAACATTTTTCAATTGGTCACCGCAGGAAACCAACGAATTCAATTTATTTCATTTTTGATTAAAAAGGGCTTTGATCAATTTCTACAAAACTGTATTTCCGTTGCAAAAATTATGATTCATAATATGAACAAGAGCGTTGAAACAACGCTTTTTTAATTTTTAAGCCGAAAATTTCAGAAAAATTAGTTTTGAAAATTTTGACCAAAAACCACAAAGAAAATGCTAAGGCCAATTTTCATTTGTAATATTTATATTGCAAAATAAGCGTGGGAGTATTAACTGTCGTAGTCATTTTAGATTTCAGCAAAGCCATAAATAACCTAACCGCTTGTCATTAATAGCTCGATAGGGTTTCTCATACTTTTTTAAGTTCTGGGTTGAACCTAATTTATACGATCAAGTTCACGTTTAAAATCGTCGAATTTGAAATCAGAAAACTAACAAAATACTTAAAAAGTAGTTATAAGCAGGCTTCCAAAAGGGATGGCTTTTATACCGTTTTATGTGCCTCTTCATAACAAAAGATAGAGGAAATTGTGAGATAGGGATAGAAAACTAGTGTCTTTTTATCAAGTTTTCTCTTGGGAAATTGTTTTATGTGTTCAAATAGAATAAGTATTGTATCTAGTAGATACTATCTACACTCCGTGATGTTTCTGGTAGCGAAAAAAGCTATTGAATGTTACTGATCATACGCATGCTTATTGGCTTGCGTTCAATAATCTTGTTATGATGATGTTTTCTCTCTTCAGAGCCAATCAGCATGCGTATGACCAGTTACATTCCAAAGCTTCTTTCTTTAGCAAAAACCATATACGCCGCCCGAGTTTCAAGTTGCGTCGAGTCCAAAAGTGATTCGTTGTACTAAATCTGATATGGTTACTTTCAGAGCTTTATCAAGTTTTATTTTGCAAATTGAGAAACATAGAGAATTTTGATCTTTTTAACGAATCACTTTTGGACTCGACGTGACTTGAAACTCAGGCGGCACTTTATATCATTTACTTGTAAATTAGAACGAGGACCTTCACAAATCGATAATTTTCATTTTTCGATAGAAGACCCCCTAAGAATACTGTTATCAAGAGCCTTATGCTAGTTTTGAGATTAAGCACCTTACAAAGAATTCCCAAGATTTATAAATCACCTTTTTATACTCACTTTTATGTATATATTATAGCTTATGATTTATAGAGCTTACAACACCTGCAATATTTGATACTGAATATGATAACCATAGCCACCTTACTTTCAGAGTGCTGATTTACGTGGTTTGAATTAGTTATTTGTATGCCGGGTTAAAATAATAACTCGTTGTTAAACTGCAGGAAAATTTAGGTACAGTTTCAGTTTTTTCGAAAATTTCACATACATTTTGTATTTTTTTCGAAAATTTTAAATATATTTTTATTTTTTGAAAATTTCTAAAATTAAATTTTTAGTCAAAGTTATGCATTTCCCAAGAGATCGAATTTTTAAAAGTTTATTATTCAGAAGTTTTCGCTCAAGAAAAAATATTTGAAACCTCCTACATCGGTGACGGATCTCAAGATGACAAAAAATTTACTTTATCGATGAATGTTCAGAGACATTTAGGCAAATTTGTTATCTAAAAAAATGAAATAAAAAAATTATCCTGTACAAGATATGATAAATTTTAAGATGTTGTTTTCCAAAAAAAATGAAAAAAAATCAGAAATACCAGTTTTGGATTGGTCAAAATTAAACAAATCAGAATAGAGAATTTAAGTTTAGGTTGGAAAATTTCCTATCATTTTTTAAAAACAGCTTTTTGATCGTGAAATATACACTGACTAACCATTTATGGAAACCCACCTTCGCGTAAAAAAATGGTAAAGCCATTATGGGGTTTAACTTCCTGTTTAAAATTAAAAAGATGGCCATAACCTTTTAATAGTACATTTCACCACTTTGAGTCATGGAGTCAAAACTAAGTTTATCCCCTATTCACACTTTTGTTAATATCCCGGCCCTACTACTAAAAAACACACTACGTTTCCTAATTAGGGCCGGGATATTAACAAACGTGTGAATAGGAGATAACCCCTATTATAGGTTATTTATAGGTTATAGCTATTATAGGTTATTTATAGGTTACTTTATGTTTGTCCATCAGTAATTAAATGATTTATCTTATTTCAGAAATTTGGTGATTTTTCGTAGCTGCAGAAAATTGCTGTCGAGTGATAATATAAAAGTAAAGGTTCAAACATAGACGATTTTTTGAGGTCAAGAAGGTCATTATCGAGATTAAACAAGTTCCGGTTAGAATTATCAAGAACGGTGCCTTTTTATGCCGAATATGAGTTTGTGAAATGAGGTAAGTGATGATACTTTTGCAGTTTTTCAAATTTAACTCCTTCGCACATATGGAAAAATATACCATTGGTGCATATTCAACTCAAATTTGGACAAAATACTTTAACTTGTAGATACAATGACAAGTTTTTAAATTTATTGTCAAACAAGACTTCGTCAGAATTGTACATGAAAGGCGGCTGAAATTTTTTGAAAAAATAATTAAAAACAAAATTTATTTAAAAACTTGTGAAGAAAAAAAGTTTAATTTTGTTCAGCTCTGACGTCAAATTTTAATTTTCTCAAAAAATCGAGAATCTTGTAGGTTGATATAATATTTAGGACGTTTAAGTGTTAAAAACTTAGTTAAAAAGCTCACAGAAATTATTGATTCTGAAATCGCATCATTTTACTTCAGGTTTATGAGGTCTTTTGATCGTTTCATAAGCGAAATACTGTGTTTTTTCCAAATAAAATATTCACAAATATGCCCAAAGGAGTTAATGATTATCCACTGTATATACAGGTTTTTCAGTTATTCAGTACTGGAGCGGCTATTGACACAAGTGAATCGAAACGCTACAATTTGTGGGAAATATTGGTTTGTCATACTTTATACATGTCGAATTGTTATTACTGGAGCTATTCTAAACCCAGTTTATTCTGATGAGCAATCTTCTTTTAAGTGCAATACACTGCAAGTGGGTTGTGAAAATGTCTGTTTCAACCAGGTAAATTTTGACCCCAGTTCAATACGAAAATTCTTTTTTGGTCACAGGCGTTTGTGCCATTTTTAAAATTCAGGGAAATTTGAACAATTTTCGAGTTTTTACTCAAGTGAAATCGCAGTCTAAGTTGACCCTTGAAATTATGGCAATTATTGTATACAGTACAGTATATTTTATTTTTGATTTATCGGTCACGTTAATATTTTTTAGTCCTATTAGCGCAATGAAGATATCGGGTTAGTTAAGCCACCGTGATATACACTGACTAACCATTTATGGAAACCCCCAATAATGAAAACCCATTATCATTTAATGGAAACCCATAATCATTTAATGGAAACCCATAATCATTTAATGGAAACCCATTACCATTTAATGCAAACCCATAACCATTTAATGGAAACCTATTACCATTTAATGGAAACCCAGAACCATTTAATGGAAACTCATTACCATTTAATGAAAACCCATAACCATTTAATGGAAACCCATTACGATTTATGGAAATCATTTTTTTTTCGCGAAAATGAGTTTCCATAAATGGTTAGTCAATGTATTATCGGTGCAGTTGTTCTTCATTTGTTATTTTTAACTTGCAACAACTCACAGTTTAAATAATAACTAGAACCATTATGTTTTTAAAAATTATTTTGTAATTTGACCCCAAATTCAACCAATGATTTTTTTTCAGATTTCTCCAATGTCTCAAATTCGATTTTGGACGGTGCAAATAATTTTCACATGTGCACCAACTGTGATATTCATTCTTTGGGCGATGAACAGTGTTCACTGCATGAACCATCTAGTCCGGCAAATTATGGAAGAAAGAGACATGCAGGTGCTCAGAGAAACCATCAAATCTAGAGCAACCGGGAATTCTTGGGGTAAATAGTTATAAGATTGTAACAAAAAAGTTTGAGAGAACGCCACCTAGCGAATTTTAATTCTGAATTTTCCAATTATTCACGTTTAAAATCTACATTTTTTATAATATTTTCTAGTTACATGTAATTTATTTTCCAAATTATTCACGGCTTTGCTAATTATAAGTACTGTACAATATTTTGTTGAAATTTCCCTCCTGATAGATTTAATTAAGAACTTGAAAATTTTCATGACCCTGGGCAGCGAATCGGAGTTAAATAATGTACTTTTTTCGTAATATGACCGTCAATGGTGTCAAATATTAATTTTTATTATAAAATGAAACTTCTGATTATATTATTGAAAGACCTAAAAAGAAGAGTTGCAAAACCAGAATTAATTGTTGAATTTGATAAAGTCACAGCCAAAAAATTAGCAAAATCTCACATAATATGTCTGTCGGGCCAAAATTTGGAGACGTGACAGGCCACTCTAAATATCTCTTATTCACACTTTTGTTAATATCCAGGTCCTACTACTTAAAAACACACTACGTTTCGTAATCAGGGCTGGGATATCAACAAAAGTGTGAATACGGGATATCTACAATTTCAAACATTTTTCACAATTTCAGAATATAAGCGCGAAATAAATCAATTATAACTTACAATGTAGCTTTCCAATAGAAAATTTGAAGACCTTTAACTGGTACATTTTTTTGGGTCGGTA
Organism: Oikopleura vanhoeffeni; assembly: GCA_004367855.1. Taxonomy (NCBI): domain Eukaryota; kingdom Metazoa; phylum Chordata; class Appendicularia; order Copelata; family Oikopleuridae; genus Oikopleura; species Oikopleura vanhoeffeni. The sequence continues at coordinate 71,158 of SCLH01001839.1, read as the reverse complement.
TTTAAGAATTCTGCATTATGAATGCATCGAAATGGCTATAAACTTAATTTATATCCCCTATTCACACTTTTGTGAATATTCCGGCCCTACTACTTAAAAACACACTACGTTTCCTAATCAGGGCCGGGATATTCACAAAAGTGTGAATAGGGGATATGATGCCAGATTCTTGTTCTTTTGGGAATTAATCACCCAAAAACAATTAACACAAATAATTCAAAATTAATTAAGATAGTTCGATGTACTCAGAAAACACTGACAAACGACTGAATAAAGTGATTAAAAATGATATAGAAGTAATAGTCCAGCAACTTCCTTCGATTCTGTGGGCCTATATTTTTCAGGTATGCTCTAATATTTGGTACAAGAAATCATTGAAAATGTTTGAAACTAGCTTTTAGTACGGATAGCCTTAGAATGTGGATTTTCTGTCCTTCAAATTTATATTTATGGATTTCAAATCAAACCGATTTATGATTGTGATAAACTGCCGTGTCGAGTCCTTACAGAATGCTACATGTCAAAGTAAGTACAAAAATTTCTTGGGTCATTATGATCTTCACCGTACTATTATACTGCGACTCGATTAGGAAACTATACGGTATACATACGGTATATAAGATACCAAATTAATGCACGCGTTGGCGGCTTGAAACAAGCCACACCATATATATTTTATCCAACGGATTTCCATGGTGAAAACGTTTCTGACCTCAGGGCTGGAGTTCGAATCCCAGTGGACCCATCCAATTGCACGACTCGTCTCGTTATATGAAGCGGGACAATAAACAACACAGGCAAAGAGACAACCCCCTATTAGTATTCCTTACACAATCACTAAAAAAATAAGTGGGGTCCACTGGGATTCGAACTCCAGCCCTGAGGTCAGAAACGTTTTCACCATGGAAATCCGTTGGATAAATGATATATGGTGTGGCTTGTTTCATGCCGCCAAGGCGTGCATTAATGTGGTATCTTATATATACCGTATTATANTAAAAAAATAAGTGGGGTCCACTGGGATTCGAACTCCAGCCCTGAGGTCAGAAACGTTTTCAGCATGGACTTCGGTTGGATTGAGGATATATCAAGTATGATCCCCGGGTGCAAAAAGCGTCTTTTTTGGGGAAGATTTTCACCTTAGAGAAATCAAAAGAAGCGAAATTTTCTGATTTTTATTTTTCTCAAATTTTCTAAAGTTTTCTTTGATACCTATTAGATCAATTACGTAAGTTACGTTTAACTGGAAATATTGCATTTTCAAAATTTTTGAAGAAAATTATGGAAATATTTCCAAAAAAATAAAAACGAACAGAAAGTTTGCCTAATTAAGGGGGTGGGTGTCGTAATCTGGTACCTTCCAATCACGCCTCAGAACAAATCTAGGGCAGTTGTGAAAATTCTGAGGATACTTGTTTGTAGATCTAGCCTTCGTCTAACGATTACACATCTCAAAGTCAATCTTGTTACATCAAACCACAAGGTGGTGAGTCTATTCTAGAGCACTAAACGGTTTTTTCAAAATC
>SCLH01001839.1:23986-66285 GCA_004367855.1 Oikopleura vanhoeffeni | reverse complement strand
CCTATTTTTAATTTGCGCAGCTCGCAAAATTTGCGGCCTTCACAGCTTTCGTGTAATTATGGCTAGCCAATCAGAAGCGCGCGTTCAAAAGCGCGGTGCGGGAAAAACATTGAGGCGACGTTAAATTACCCTTTTGAATATCCAAAGTTATCGAAATCGAAAATTTTGGATTTTTTTCTTTTTATTGTCCACTTTTATAAAGTTCAAAATAAATTATTGAGAACCATTTATTTTCGAATGTTTAAATAAAAATATTATTTCAAACTTCGAAAATTATTATAATATCAAGAAAATCATTACTAATCCAAAACAATTAACAGATTTATTTCTATCCAAAAAAAGTTATTTTCATAAACTGCGTTCATTCATAAAGTATTCATATTTTTGAACTGTGAATTAAACCCATTCGATAGATGATGACGAAGATTTTGATTTTGGTGGTGGAGGTTCAGATAACTGTGGAATCCAATCCGGATAACTTGTAAATATATTTCATTTTCTGTCGCTTAGTTTTCCACCAGTAATAAAGTTCAATCTAAAATTAAGCTGGTGTCTATTTCCATGTGAAAAAACCTCACGGGACCTTAAAATGGTAAGGGGTCAACTCGCAGTCAACAACAACAAATTTTGACTGCAAGTTTAGCTGTAAAAAGGAAAAACTCGCAGTCAAACTTNAATTTATGTCCAAATATGAACAAGCTGCGAAAAAACAAAAGAGGACTTATTTGAATAATTAAAGTGGCATCTAATAAATGCAGGCCGGTTTCCAGAAATAAGTTTTAAAATTTTTGTCAAGAATTAAGAAATTTAAAAATATTTCCTTTGTGATTTTTCCGATTTCATCGACTTTCATCCGATTTTTCAATTTGCGTTTCGGTTTTAGCTAAAATGAGAAAAAGTGCTGACTTTTCACACTACGGTAGGTACGTTTCTTCGAAAGTCATGCGAAGGTCGACATTATTCGTGTGATTACGTGCTAAAACATGATTGTGGCAGTTTATTGTGGGCCGAGGGGTTGAACAGTAAAAGTTAGGGCAGCATTAAGAGAAATTCCAATTTACGCCATAGCAATTTCGTCAGGACCTTTAAAAAAATGTTATAAAGATTAGAATGGGCGGATAAAAAACATTATTTTGGATAACAATTAATAGAATGACAGAAGATAGCAAATTGAAATTAATATTAATCCGAATCGTTATCTATTCAAACATTGGAGAGAATTAAAAAAAAGGCGATTAGAAAACCACAAGATAACCTTGCCTAAAGGTTGAAAAAGAACGCAAAACTTCATTGGCGTCGATACCAAAGTGTATTATAAATAAAACCGAAAGAAACTATAAAGTTCCTTTGATCGTATATGAAGATTACACCATCTATTTCGCGAAGACAATGGCCGCATAATTGGCAATGCCCCGTGTAGAGAGTTCTGAGTGTCGAAGATGAGACACCAAAAATTACCTAGTCTTCGAGGAGGAGGACGCCCGTTATCGACGACATTTCGGATACAAGCGAACCGGACGAATATGAACGTAAAAAAACCGTAAACAGCGCTATTCGGTCATCAGAAGCTCATTGATGCATTAGGCAGAAATACTATACAAGGATGAAAAAGACAAAACCGGTCAATCTTTGAACCATGATAGCCATAGAAAAACGTGATCATAAAATCGTGGTGCCCAGTGCAGAAATGGGGCCAAGACCGAGATTCCCGATCAATAACACGGAGTAAGCGGATTCATCAATGGACACGGGTATAAAGGACCTAGGCTAGCTACCGATAAAATGAGCCAAACAGTTAAATTACCGGAAAATTGAAATACTAAAACTAGTGCTCAGCGCACTACCGTAGAAAAAATTAAATAGCAAAAAAAACCGTAACTCACCGGAAAATGAAATTATCATCTGTTTATGACACCTAGGATAAAGTTAAATCCCCACCGTGTTCCATAGAATCATGAATATAATGTCGAATAGAATTTTATTAAGGACCAAGTTCGAAATTTTAGACTGGAGGCAGAATTTTATGGCGGTAGAACTTATAAGAATACGGAACAGCAGATACCGAAATAGAAGTTTTGTAAAAATTTAGAAAAATTTACCGCATGCAGAAAAGAAAAAAGTCCTAATCAAAGCAAGGAAATTAATTCCTCAGCAGTTATTTTTCGTCAATGAGACACCTTGAGGAATAATTTTATATAAAAATATAAAAATGAGTCACTATACTATGGGTACTCAACCCAAACGAAAAATCGAATCTTAGAATTCGGAAAGGTGAAGAAAGGACCATTTAGAATAGAAATAGATGCAGCATATAATGATGTATAAATAGATCGGAACGGTATTTTTAGGGAATTAATTGACCATACACATATCTTACTGTGTCCAGTGATGAAAACTTTTTTTCGGGTATTTAACAAGCTGCAACAATTGCCAGCCTAATTATGAATAGCTGGTTTGGAAAAGTTAAAATCTTCAAAAATAAGGTATACGGTAACTTAGATAGTGGGAGCGGAAAGAAATCTCGGTGAGGGTAAGAGACCGACAAAATCGTGATAATACGAATGCACGTTAATTTTTAACCGAAATTAGTAAAATTTCTAATTCGATGTTAGAAACCGAAAACGAAAAGCACATAGAACAAAGATTTCTAAAAAACTGGAATTGACAGTACTAAAAGAACTTATATTTTACCGAAACATTACTACTTATAACGAAATAAAAACAATCGTAGAACTATATGTGTGGTCTCTGTGTTTTAAACACAAAATAGCAGGTTGAGGGTTAGTTAAGTATTGTTGAAATTTAATAAATTAATGAGTGATATCACGTGAGGATTTAATATAAACTTGATTGTTCAAACTGGTTTATTTCCTAATTAACATAAAGTTTAAAGATATGAATTTTTTTCACAAAATCTTAAGCTCAGCTTTATCATACAAGAAAAAAATTGAAGTTTATCGTATAAGAGTTATCGGGTTAAACAGCGCTCAATAGAGCTCCTGATAGGCTCTCGTTCCGTCGACGCGAAAAATTTATATGCTTCGGTAGCCAGAGGTTAATATTCAGATCTGAGTTTTTTTTAGTTATTTTAGCATCTTAGCTCGTAGCAGTTAAGTTATTCTGGTGAAATGATACAAAGTCCATTTATGGAGCTACCCTTACAGGAGTAGGGATGCAATATTGAGTTTCCAAACGACTTTTATCAACCAGGTTTTGTAGCAAATTTCCAACTAGTATTTTGACTTTATTTTTTGGGATTTTAAGAGTTTACAAAAATCGGATTTAGGGAGGGGCTGAATAAAGGAAAAATTTATGTCATTTCAATTATCGTTCAAATTTCGATTATCAATTTTATCTAAGCATATCTTTTTATAAACTCATTTGATTTTAAATACTGCTAGAACTGCTCGAAAAATAATATAACGTCAATTTTCTCGTTTTGTCAAAAATATTTTTCAAAATTTTTTTTGAAAACAAAAAAGGAAATTCAACAGCCTCCCAAATTGGCTGTTTTGACCCTAACGGCGCATAAATTTAAAAATGGCTCCAGACGTTTTCTATTCATAATTAAGACCGAAATCAAAAATTACAGATAGAAATAATATTTCAGACGAAACGGAGATAGCTTTTTAGTGCTTGTTGGAAGAGACCTACTAAAAGCCCATTTTCTGAGCGTAGGTTGAATTTTCCCATAAGCTTAAAACTCACTGGCTATCATTTGAAAGTTGTCCTACCAAATAAAAAACTTCTTACTCCAATATACTTATCAGAAATATTTTCGAAAATGCTTTAGTTAGGTAATTATTTAATCTATCATATGTAATTAAAAAAACTTCATTGAAATTGACTGAGTTTTGATATGAGACAGAAATAATGAAATGTGACTTTTATCGCTGAAGAAGTGTCACTTTTAAGATCAAGGACAACAGTAACAGAAGTGTAGATTAAAGATATGTAAAAAGTGTATGCATACCAAAAATAAAAGTTGATCAACAGGCTAAAAGAAGTTTTACAGATGTTATCTAACTTGTTTCTGATAGCCCGGCAATTATTTTCTTATCAGAAATTCAATGTCAAGCAACCACACCTTAAAGAATTGACCTTTTTCGACAATTTTTTCTGGCTCATGTCAGCAGTAGAAAGTTTATTTTTTTTTCAATTAAATCTGACTGTCGATTGTTACCGTTCAACCTTACGGGAAATCTCATTATGACCATCGTAAATCGGCTCATTATCTTTATCACTCAAGTTTAAACAATTTTTACAACGTTATCGATTGATGATCAGTGACTGTCGACAAATGAGCTACACTCAACGCGATCCTGTAAAAAAATAAAAAAAAAATAAAAAAAAAAATAAAAATAAAAAAAAAAAAAAAAAAAAAAAAAAATAAAAAAATAAAAAAAAAAAAAAAAAATTTTTAAAAAAAAAAAAAAAAAAAAAAAATTAAAAAAAAAAAAAAAAAAAAAAAAAAAAAAAAATAAAAAAAAAAAAAAAAAAAAAAAAAAAAAAAAAAAAAAAAAAAAAAAATTAAAAAAAAAAAAAAAAAAAAAAAAATAAAAAAAAATTGTAAAAAAAATAAAAAAAAAAAAAAAAAAAAAAAAAAAAAAAAATAAAAAAAAAAAAAAAAATTTGAAAAAAAAAACAAAAATTTACGGTTGAGAATGATTAAATAGCCCTGTGTTCATGACTGTAGACTTCTTAAATAGGGAGCTCAGTTTTGGATAACTACAAGTGTTCCATTAATTTTTGAAAGATAATTCAAAAATTATGTTTTTTTTTTCAATTTTTTTGCGTTCCGGGCGACAGTAACGACTCGAGTCTTGTTTTCTTATCGGGACAAAATTGAAACCAAAAAGATGAATTCAAAAAACTCATGTTCATGTCGCGGCAAGTAACGACATGTTATGTTTTCGTATCGGGACCAAATGAAAAAGCCGGCCCGTCCAATGCATTGGCATTATAAATTCGCAACAGGGTAATAAGTTTATTCACGCTTACACTTTGCTTTTCGAAAATTAATTTGTATTGAGTTTACAGCATAGTCAAAAGAATTAACAAGCTGAAAATTACAATAAATTAAAAAAAGATGACCAGCGATTTCCAAAACAATAAGATTCGAGAAAGCAATGAAAATTGTCGATTTGGCCGATTTTCTTAGAATATTATGTCATTGGAAGCTTTTTGGAACTTAAAAAACTACCAATATTTTAAAAAAAGGCCTGGGAAAACGACTTGAGCCCTGGGTGCTACTTTGTCAAATAAGGACCATTATTAACGAACTTTTATGAAAAAATAAAAATCAATGGGAAAATTCAGTTTCTTGCTTAAAATAATCGAAACAAACAGTTGAGAGTCTTTGCGTGAAACATTATGAGGGAAGGTTGCCACCCAACATATATTGAGTTTGGACATTGTGAGAACTTACTATGAAAGTACAATTAAAGTAAAGGTCCGTCGTTCTTAATTTTACGAATAATAAAATAAAAGTTTGAACTCAAATCGTTCCTAAAATAATAAAATAATAATTTTAGTGAGCTGATACCAATTATTTTTGGTTCAAGCTAACATTAATAAGCCAAAATAAAGCAATTAATTATTGGTCGTAATTAAATTAAACGAAGTCTGCCACATCACTGCTACCCCTTGAACGTCAGTAGAAAAACAGTTTTTCGTCTCAGAATATAAAGAAATCGCTCCACTTTTTTTTGATTAAGACACGGTTCAAAATTCAGTTGAACGTCAGATACGCTCTTAAGTTCTGGATTTCATAAACGATTTATTAATTGCAAAACGAAATTAAAATTCGTATAAAAATATTAAAACTACTTTTGCATTCGGCATCTGTGATCGTGTGACTTTATGTAATTTGACTCTGGATACTTTTGATCGTATAGCTTGTTGACGTGGGGTGTCAAAAAACATATTCAAGATAAATAACGAAAAATTGCGAAGAAATAAAATTGTGACCCATCCTTAGATTTTCCAATTTCTTCTTATAATTTCGAGCTATTATGAAGTCTTCGTAAAGTGAGGCTATTGCGGCAGATTGAAACTCCAAGTCGGTGAGCTGTTACTGTATCAAGTATTTGTAAAAATATCATATATAATTTTTGATCAAACCCCCCAAAATTTGTGTTAAGCCAAAATTTTTTTCCGTCTAGGATAATTTTCATATCGGCTAAATAAAATTTCTATTTTTTTTTTTCAAAGAAACCCGAATAAAATCAATTTTAGAAAAATTGGGAATTTGAAGAACAAATTTTGTGGCCCAAAGTTTTCACTTAAAAAAAACTGTTGTGTAAAATTATTACGACAAAAAAAACTTTCCGGAAATTATTTATGAATTCATAATATGATTCGATAATGTAGAGCAAATCTCAGGTTCTTGAAATGGTGCGAGAAGGGAGATGGTTCAAAGTGAAATTAAGTCATCTTATACTCACAATTAAAACCAGAAGTTTTTCGATTTCCAAGTTTTCAGACAATATCCAAAAATTACCCGCAAAAAACATAAAAAATGTCCAGGTAAATAATCGGAAATCGAAGAAAACGGCTCTGTTGCGCAATTCGCTATAAAATTATATAATCTACCCAAAATTTTAGGACAGGTTATACCATGTCTAACTATCTCACTGAGTGAGCACTTAAAAAAGAGAGAGTTAGGCCATTATATCACAAATTTCGTATAAAACTAGCTTAATATGTGCCAGGAGGCCCATAATTATAGCTTTTTCCGATATTTACAGTGCTAATTTTTGTACAAAAGACTACTTTTTGAAGGTTCCATTGTCGCTAAAATGAGGAATGTAATTTTTTCGAAATTTGAACCAATCATGAACAATTAGTTTTTATTTAGTAATACCGGTATGCGTGACATAAAGTTAAATCAATGTCATAGTATTCTTGTACAAAACTTCAAATAGCGGATTAAATCAAGTTTGTTTTCAAAAATCTTTGATTTTTGAGCCTAATTAAGTAGTAAAAACTTGATTTTGAAGAATATACAAACATTCCCTGTTTGCTTGTATCGCAAATATTTTTGAAAAGTAACGCTTACAAATTATAGATGTTATCTACGTCAATTTTCAGAAACTTACTTTTTCAGGGGCTCACTAAAATTTCAAATTTTTATATATAAAATATCTATTATATTTATAAAACTACGTTGCGCGTTAGATTTTATGTGCGACTAAAAATCATTTTTATTCTTTTATTATTTATCTATTTAGATTATGAAAAAGCAAAACTTACCGTCTGAATTCCTAAATTATTATAGGCATTAAACATAGAGCACTATACACTTGAAAAATGCTCCAGGCTTATCTCGGTAAATGACTTCTAATAAACTTTTCTTCATTGTCCAAGCCACCGGTTCTTTTTCTTAAATCAAATGTTTTTCTCGTAATGCTAGTAAAACTTTAGATCATTTTACGTTAAAAAAATGATGTAGCATGTTAAACTAAATGATAGCTTGAAATAATGTTTTGGAGCCCGTAAAGATATCGGCAACAACAAATGTTTGATAAGAAAAAAAAAAAAAAAAAAAAAAAAAAAAAAAAAAAAAAAAAAAAAAAAAAAACTAAGCGGTGTGATTGGCTGAAAAAGTTGGAATTCAGTCGACCTGATTTCATTTGTCAGCGATAATTACGTTGAGAATTGTCAAGGTTCCACAAGAAACAAACCATTTATTTCTCAAATGGTTGCAAACCGCAATGAGAAAAAAGATGGCTTATTTCAAATTGAGTCATTTATTAGATTTTCAATATAAAAAATAAATGTATTATATTTTATTAAAACTACGTTTCGCGTTAGCACTTAAGGTTTTAGAACAAATAAAAGTAAGTTTCAAGACCTCACAGATTCGAAATCTAGAGTTAGCAGACATTATTTGTGTGGCGAAGAAAAGCTTGAATTTTTTGCCCACTGTTAAAATAGTGCAAAGCTTATGATCTTTTGATCGATCAAAAAGGGCCGATGTATTCGTATAAGTACGATTCGGGCTTGGCTAATTTGGCGTAGGTATTAAAGTTTTTTTTTGCATATCTTAAAGTGCGTCCATAAAGAAATGATTCTCACTTTAGTGCGAATGTGACCCAGCCTGGCGGTGAGTGAGCTTTTTCGTAGTAAATTAGGTTTTGACGTTAAATAGGGCATTATTGTATGCAGATAGTAAGTTTTCCTTCACGCGAGAAGTACGGTGTTCTTTCGGCACGAATGCGAAGGCACGTTTAGTCCGTCACGTAGGATTACTACAGGGGCATTTGAAGTGGTGAGGATCAAGGTTGCATTATCTAGCTGGGGATTTCAGGATTTGGCCTATGTTTTATGAGAGAGAGCCGATTTTTTATGCTTATGAGGGCGTACCGTCGTAAATCAGTATAAGGTTTTTTCAGGCGCTTAAACAAGTTCTCTCGCATTAAACTTAACTTGGGGTTATATTAAAAATATAAATATTCATTTAAGTATACATTTATTATAGAGATTTTAGAAAATCGTTTTACAATATTAATCTCATTGAACAATATGTCTTTGGTTGACGTCAAAAACAATAAGCCAATATGAATGCTATGGGGTGTTTGATGACGTTTCAATTTTAGTTCGGAAATGTTTTTTCTTTCTCGTGCGTTTTTGGAATTACTCTTAATCACAGTACTTATATTTTACGAGAAAAAATTAAAATCGCTTAAGAACACATGTGAGTATAATAAGAGACAGAAAATAAGTATTTTTTACTTTACGTATAGTCGAATAAATCACGTGCCGTATAAATGAGAATTAAGGTTTGACGCTTTGATTCTAAGACAACCTTCACCTTAGGAGTTACCACGCCATTTAGTGATTTTGAAACTTTGTTGAGCTGAATAAAATTTGCTTGAGGTTTCATGTTCTAAGAACCCAGAGATATATTTGTCTGAAATTTTCGAAAAGTGACAAAAAGTTTTTGTATGTCGTACCGGTTATTTTACCGGTCAAAGGCAATTTTTCGATTTTTATCTGTCAATTTATTTAACGACTGTATTAAATTAATTTTCCTGATTTTTGTGAGCATACCTAAATTTTTTAGTTAAAAAGTTAGGCGTCAGATATTATTTTTTCCTTAATTTGCCTACAATCATGATGAAGTCTCAAATGGTTGTTGCCCTGAGCGCTAGTCAATTTCATTTGGAGCACAGTGAGCAAATTTTCGCGAAAAAAAAAAGCACTTTCTTAAGATTCGAGTTCGTGATTTTTATTCGCTCAGTATTTTGCTAATCTCTTTGTAGTTATGGTTTTATGCACAGTCAAGTTTTGCTTCTGAACAATACACGATAAATATTTGCCTTGGAAGATTATATTTATTTAAATAGTTTTCACAAATTCATATTTTTAATGACCAGCCAGTTAATTTCACACAGTGAATGTATGTATCAGTGTCTTTTCTCATAAAAACACGTAATCCCTGGTCAAATAAGCTGACAATGACGAGTCAATTTAGAAGTAAAAGAAAAATTTTTTACAATCGAATTTTTATTTTTTTTTAATTTTTTTGAATGAAACCGTAAAACAGAAAAGGTGAGAATGAGATTAAAAATTAGCTTTACTATGTTGAGAGCCGAAATATAAGGTTTTTCCGTGCCATTTAAAAAAACTGATTTTTCACACATTAGCTTAAGATTCGCCATATTTGCTGGCAAAATACCCAACACGATCTGTTTTCTACGAGAATTTGCAGACATTACATTAGCAATTTCATCATTTTAAGCCTCATTCTACAGATAACTCCTCGCAGAAAGTACAGCAGACTAAATTTCTTGGAATATTTTAATCAAATCCTTAGCTTGCAATATCAAAATAGAAAAAAATTTTGTGATCATTATTGATGGACAAATATTTTAAATAATGCACAATCACAGCTCTAATTCGAAAAACCAAATTTTTGATTGGTTTTATATTTAGATTTTTGGCACAATCATTTAGCCACCAAGATTCCAGCGCCCAATTTTCAGATTAAAAGTGGATACCTTTCGATACTAAGTTTACTCAGAAAACTGCACTTGAAAACTTCAAAAACAGCGTAATAATCGACGCCACTCTAAACCTCCGGACATATAGCCCTTTGAAAGGCTCCAAGCCAATTTAAATCATTCCAAAAAGGATGAAAAAATGATCGCAGAACCTTCTCCCTATAAAACATTTTAAAATGCAAACGATGTGAATCTAAACATATAACCTTAATTTTTCGGATACTGGTTCAAATTGTATGACAATTGATAAAAGGCGATTTTTCGCTTTGTTTTACTTTCCGAAGAAATTTTCTTTGCATCCAATTTCGAATGAAAATTATCAACATGATTCAGTTTTTAGGAAGTGTTTTGAGTAAAATTGTGCAAAGAAAGTTAGCTTTTGGACATATCTGGAGGCAAAAATATTTTCCTGGATAAAAATTTCCAAATATCTTACTTTGATTACTTTATAATTAATTTTAGAATTGACGTCCCTATCCGGAGTTGAGCAGAATTTCTGAATTTTTATTCTTTTTATCAACAAAATTTATGTTCTTAAAAATACGTTCAAATAAATAAAAAATTACCGAGATTAGCACTTAAAGTTCAAATCTTTCGATTTTCAAAAATTCAGATTTTTGTTGAAAATTCGACATACCCACTCAGACCACAATGGTGACTCAATAAAAATTCAGAAAACAACAAAAAATATGTACGACATATTCGGAAACCACGGTTTCCTAGATGTTGCGTGTTTGGACGCGCCAATTTGAAGGAGTCTCCCCGTAAGTTAATAATAAAAACTCACGTATAAATTATACCGTATATGGAAATGAGAAGCACTATTTCAAAATTCGTTTTGAGAAATTTAACAGTTCTGAGTACGTTTTAAGGTAAAAATAGAAAAAATGAAAACAGAGACAGGAAGAGGAAATAATTTAAGTTCATTTCAAGTATTTGAAGAGTTACTAATAATTAAGCGGATTTTTTCTTCAAAAAATGTTTAGCCCAATTCCGTCGCAACCGACGGGCACACTCCTCCTCAGTAAAAGAACGGAATGTTAAAAATAATGATCCAACTAATAAAATGAATTAAATATAAACGGGTAACAACTAATGTATGAAATAAATGAACATTTAATTATAATGAAAGAGTTATAACCCCAACAATGTATCTCATTGTACTACTCAGTGTTACCGAATCTCATAACTAAAATAATAAAAATTTTAGATGTTTCCAGTAACAGAAATCATGTTCCTATCGTGAAGGCACGAAGGAATTGCGTGAATGTATCAAGACTAAAGTCAAAACAAGCACGTAAAGTACCTATAAACATAGGTACAAAATTTTAATGAAGACGCAGGAGTTACATACCTTGAGATTGCACCTCGAAACCTTAGCCGAAATTAATTTTTTTGTTTCTTTCATGACATTAAGAAAATATATAAGTTATTTTTTTTCCAAGTACAAGATAACAAGGACAGAATACGACCATGCTCGTGTAATCTATTGGAACGACTCATTTGGTGTTGCCCATATCATAGATATCGGACCGCGGCTCAGACACAAAATGAACGACCGAAAAAGCTCATACGGCGAATGCTCATCTGAGTCTGAGCTAAGGAGAAGCAGCGACGGTCCCAGATTACCTGGTTGTCGACCTAGGTTAAAGCTGATAGCAAAGAAAAATTAACCGGATGATGGCTCGAACATAACGGCGTTCCCGTCGGAGGAGCTCCTTGTTCTACACTACAGATACGGATAGGGCAATGAGAACTTAAATTTAGTAGGTAGCAACATTTTACACATTAACTACCGAGAGATAAGAATTCTATTACGCGACAGTAGATCTGAAGAGAAGCGAGTATAAAAATTTTTTAATAAAGTCCAAATCATTGAACAGTAATATAAAATTATATCAATACCTACAGCTTTAACTAAGAAATTCTCAGAAAAACGATAAGTCAAGTCACGATGAAAAAAACGTCCGATTAGTACTGTACATCCGTCTCATATGCATTATAAGGTTTCATAAATTATATTTCTGTTCAAATTATGACATATAAAAATTAAGGATAACGTAAGACGGTGTAATAGTTAAAAACAGTGCACAGTAAGGAAAATGCATCTTAAGTTACTGTTATATTTTCTTGTCAGACTTTGTGAAATTAACAGAAGAGAAAATTTTGTTTTTGTCATTTTTAGAAAATTCGGGAAAAACACCAAAGCAAAGAACTATATTTGAAACTTATTTATACCATTCAGGAAAAACCGTGTGTGTGAGTATGGATCCAGAAACCGTCAGTGCTTAAACAAAGCTAACATCAAAATGGTTATAAATATGACGGTACATGAAAAATTAAGTGTGTGTGACAAATTAAGGAGTAATGAAAGTATAACAGTAATAACTTTGAGAAGGCGGAAGTATAAATAATGTACGGGAGATACGAGATCGGAGAACGAGAATAAATCTTATACATTTTTGGCAAAATTGAACATACAACCAGGACTAAACGTTTTAAACTACGAGTTAAAAAACACTTGGGGAGTAGATTCAGAATATACATATTATAATATATATTTAAGACATCGGTACATTTTAAAAAGATCATGAAGAAGGCAATGGGGCTAACCAGGTTAACCTTCCAAGAACATCATCGAATAAACACTCCTTGCATAAACAATGAAAAGAGTAAATAATACTGGAAGTTGAGAACAAAATAAGAAGCCGAAATACCGTTTTCCAACAAACACAAAAGGCAAACTTAATAATTAATTAACGAACATAAAACCACTGAAAAGTTGCTTTTTATTTTTTTGTGTACCGAAACGCTGAACTTTATTGTGAAAAAGCAGAAGAAACTGAAAAATTAGATTACAAGCGGATTTTCGTGCGTATCAGCGCCATAAAGCAATCAGAATTATTGAAAATTTAAAAACAATGTTGGCGAGAAACTGAAGGATAGGACTCGCAATAACGTACACAGAATTTCGACAGCAATATTCAACGGCCGAGTGCTCGAATGACAATTTAGACGAATTATACAAAAAAGACTCGAACATGAGACGCCAAAAGACGAAGAACCAGACAAAAGAACGAAAGAGAGGAGGTGAGAGTCAAGAGGATATAAAAATGATGCACACACAAAGCCAAAGCTATCAACAAGAGAACACTTTGAACTACACACTACGTAAACTGAATACAAATTCACGTTTATCAGAGATCTCCCAGTTCAATCAGACTTTTAACGAGAGTTAGATGATTCGATCGGGCCTGATAGGGACGAAGGGCTAAAACGTTCAAACAACCAATCAATCAAAAGATAACGGCTTAGATGAGTACAATTTCGATACGGATACAACCGTCAACCAACGACTGTGTTGCCGAATCTCAAATATATGTGCATACCGCTGTAGATCTCTAAGTAGATACGATGTGCCGCTAGGTGGGATAAAGAATTCGCGATGTCCTCATGTGTCGATTGGTCTCAAAGGGATTATTAGATATCTTATGAGGACGATGTGCGACTATAGTGCGAAGCTCTAAACACGGCTATTATCGAATTAACATTGCAAGAGTTCAAGAAACTTTTTCGAAAGAGACACTGCAGTACTCTCAAGTCGTTAACCGCGCAGAAGTAGAACACGCATTTTTGGTCGAAAGATATTCATAATCAATCCTGCGTAGCTATCTAGCTATATATAGTGCAGATTAATGAAAAGCATCTGGCTTGATTATTAGATACATATGTCTGCGCTATCGGTTACAAAAAGCTCGTCAACAGAAGTCATCCAGCCATGACGGAAACGACTGTTCAAAAGAAAATGTCACCAAACTTCGGACGTTGTCAAACGACAACAAAAAAGGACAGGGCTAATAGACTTGGCAGACGAGTAAGCGACTAGCGAGTCAAAAGCTTAAACGCAATCAGCAAAATTTCCTCGGAGAAAACAATAAAGGATGACTGCTACGTACGTTCTTAACGAGGAAACCAGAAAGTTTATAGATCGCAAACAGCCACTATAATAGCTAATTGCAGAGCACCGGATAACAGACAGACTAGAGAACGACTAAGCACCACGCAAAACTCACAGCGAAATTGGGAAATAACAACAACTCGGATGGCAAAACAACTTCCGCAACAAAAATGCAGGGCGAGGAAATAGCCAAACAACCAGATATGGCAAACAACAACAACAAAATCAATGGGAGGAAGCCGTGCGGAGGAAAGGATACAGTCAAAACCCGTAATCAAACAATTACCAGACCGTTATGGGAACACAACAAAGAAACAGTAATTTTAGTGGGAAACTATCAAGGGGTGAAAATAGAAAATAATTAACTGGGTAAAAACCGGAGAACGACAGTTTAATAGACCGAATATTTGACCGGACGCTTGAATAGCACCAGAAACGGCTATAGGTCCGTGAGGGACATGGAAAACCGTACAATTAAAATGGGGAACTGCCTAACAGACATAATCCTTCGTACATTACAAGTTGCGCGAGGAGTAGCATAACATTAGAAATTAGGGCATTTGATAGACTTCCGGGTTCCGAAATATCAATCATCGAACAACAAATATAAACTTGAGGGATATATTGAATAGACAACACTAGTGAGATCAAATTGCAACGCAGTCCAGATGAAATAAACAATAATAGAAGTTCAAGGCAATGTTTGTTCCACAAACCGTAAGAGCTCTAATAAACATTTTACATTATGCGAGCAAATATGGATTCGAAGATATAATTAGGAGATAGATATAATGCCGATTACCTTGAAATTTTGAAAACCGGAGCCAGTGAATTTATAAATTTCAATAGTAGGATAACGGTATAAAGACAATAATATACAAAGGACAATGAAGGCATTCTACGTTTTATAAATATCTGAGAGTTTCAGTAGGTAAACAAAGAAATAGAATAATTATGCCAGAGTATTACGAGCGTGGAGTAAAAAATTAAACGAGATAGTAGCAGTAGTCTAGGAATCAAAGAAACTATGGAAAACCAGAACTAATAAAATTTAAGTATTATCTGTGCACAACCTCGGGAGGCAACCAAATATTCAAAATTTTAACAATAGTGAGTCCATGTAGAACATATTAGAATACCTATTAGTTTAGAAGTGGTAACGAAACGAGGAGTTGCTAATATATGGTAGGCACCGAGTTAGTGTGAGAAATAAAATAGAACAGATTCATTGAAATTGAGTTCAGGAATGGAAACGGAATGGAAACGTTGATGATGTATTTCTATTAAAATGAGATGAGAAAAAGGAGATGGTTCTGAGTTAGAAGACAAAGGAATTAAACGCTTATTAGACAAAATATAAATGATATATTTTCCAGAACAACCAAGCGATGCGGGCGTTTCGAAGAAATGTTATTAGACTCCAATTTAAATCGGAGAAGGATAATTCCATTTTACGCACACCGTATAAAACCAGCAGATAGTGTGCAGTAGGTTAGAGGCAAATCAGTGAAATGATTGAGTCAGGAATATTACTGAAGTAATGCAATAGTCCATGGAATAGCCCGGTTATATAGTGTAGCTAAAAAAGACGGTCTTATAAGAATAGTGGAAACAATTTTGCAGTGGCGGTAAATAAAAGGCTGGTTTGCCAGATTTCCGCTACTCCCTACAAGAACTATTTTCCGCACAAGTAGCAAAGAGATAACCAGGAATAAAAATCGTGTACCCAGAGAACAGATTGTTTTTACCTCGATGGATTTTGACTCTGAGATTTTCTTCCTGCCTATTGTTGATATTCGAGTAGACTGTACCGCCTTCGCGGCTGGCGGCGAAAAGTAAGATATAAGAAATGTCCACAGGCGGTATCCATAGCACCAGCTGCTATAAGACAGTAATCTATAGCATTGTTTGGTAATTTTAATTACAGGGGCATACGTCCAACATTTACTTGATGATGGCATAGTTGTAGCCCAGAGAGTCCAGTATTATTACCTGCCTTGGAAGATACTTCAAGGTAGCGCGTAAATAATAACGTGATCATAGCTCTACACAAAAATTTGCCATTCGGTGGTAAACAAAACTAGATATTTAGGACAATTTTGGTATTTCTGGAGGTAGAGCATGTTCCTAAAAACACAAAGCATTTTTGACTTACCGACCCAACAAGTATGAAGGCAGGGACAACACATAGCTGGGAACAATACTTAATTATTATTCGAGATTACACCGAAGATTGTCGACTTTATTAGCGCCAACTATATAGGAATCATTACGGGAGGATTTTCAACTATACCGCAAATAATAATGGGGTAAAAAGCGGATAAAGGGACTGATAAGAGAATGGTTTGGGCACCCACCATCTAAATTACTCGACATTAAATGGGGACAACAATATTCGATATGTTTGATTCCAGTTAATGGCGCCGCTATATTGTGTAGGAACTGTAAAAAACTAGGCGACGATTATACGGAAGGGTTTTTTTTTAGGAAATTTAAAAGGGCACAGCGTTTGGAAGTCAACCTTTTGAACCAGCGGTGGCTATTGCAAAGTACGAAGTTCGCGAAACTATAGGGCCTGAGCTATTTCTCGATGTTTTCTAGACGTTTTTAGAGCCGCTGCGAGTTCATTAGTATCGTAGACCACAAGAGCTAACTAAATTGCGACCATGAAAGAAAGTATTGATAAAACAAGTACTAATCGAGAGTAAGGAAAGCAATTGCGACCATTCCTTAATTTTCGCACAATGGAATCATTTTTTCAGATAATAGGCAGAATATTAATATTTGTGACGGCACATCAGGTGATCACCCCCTCAAAAAGTAGTAACCAGCAATGATATTAGGGACAGTTATAATTGCGTCGCATAAAAAAAAATAAATTACCTATTCAACGAAATTAGAAATAGGGGACTGATAAACACAGAAAATGGGATTGAAACTTAATGAGATTATCAAAAATAGGGGAACTCGAAGGAACAATAGAGAAAATTGGGGAAAATATATGGATGTCTCAAAAACGGTCTGCTTAATATAACGATAACCAAATAGCACTGACAAATCATCACGAAAAAATGTAGCTTGAATAAGTTAGATTTATCGTACACAACAATCAAGCCATGGCGGAATGAAAAGAATGCTTATTCATATTCGAAACTCAAGAATTACTAATACCGGAACAACAACTAAAATTTTAACGGACATATCGAACAAATGTATTTTTGCAATTCAAGCTTCCGAAAAAATAAGCAACCGGAATCAACGTCACTTAAACATCTCTTTGAACCGTTTAAACACGTGTTCATAGACTTAATGAATATTGAGGGCTACGGAAAATAATAACACATACATGTTTTAACATGATAGACTTATTTCCGGATTTGCGTATGGCAGAGTGATAGGGAACAAAACAAGCACTAGTTTAGTAAGAGAATTATATTTTAGATTCCCGACACTTCACTATTCCAAATTACGCACCGTTACCTTCGATAATGGGCTTGAGTTCCCAAAAGGAACTCTTAAAAACAAGTTAGAAAACTGAAAATCGTAACTTCCAGCATATCACCCATACATTCGAAGGCTAACAGGCGGAATAGGTAGAACGTTTCACTAGAAGTTACCGGCCAGTATAGTTAAAACCACAAAAACAACTTCCGAAGATCTAAATTAAAGAATAGAAATGGCTATTTTGACACACATCAGTTACTAGCGAAAGACATAATATGATGGTCTCAGTTCGAGATTATATACGGCGAGACCAACCTAAAAGTCACTTGATTACCTTAATTTCCTGGACGAACGGATCAGCCGAAAACCATTAATGAGGGAAATCAACATCTAGAATGCGTACGACATGTCGAACACGCAAGTGCTTTGATTGCAGAGTCAAACCATAGTCAGCTATAAAAAACATTATAACACACCCAACCTAGGAAAAACTTTCAAATACGGAACATTGGGCTGTTAGGTATTTGATTCGATAACAATTTTGATAAACATTCAGAGCCAAAGATCAGAAGGACCGTACAAATTCTATCAAAATCTCTACTCGTATAAGCTCCACAATGTTCACAGGAACTCGAGTATTCAGAATCACAGATGACGTTAGGAATTCGCATACGGAAAAACTACAGAGCGTTGGAAAGCAACGTATATTAATAATCTCGGAAAATAACACAATTCAACATACTCGACCACGAGGATATTGACAATTGAAATACTATACCGATTAGGAGACAGAACAAATCAAGGGGAAAACCCCCGCAAGTACAACTAAAGCC
This sequence comes from Oikopleura vanhoeffeni, assembly GCA_004367855.1. Lineage (NCBI taxonomy): Eukaryota > Metazoa > Chordata > Appendicularia > Copelata > Oikopleuridae > Oikopleura > Oikopleura vanhoeffeni. The sequence goes on along the minus strand of SCLH01001839.1, from coordinate 48,043 downwards.
TAGGAAATAGAAAACTAGCGACATTTAACCGATATAAAATAAAATTTTTTTCTATTAAAATTCGGTATTCTCTCCTAACTTAAAAGTGGTTAGTAACAACCGATGAAATTTCAAAATTGTCAGTATATGCATGAGGTATTAGCGACATTACAACCTCAGAAAATTAAGCTTTATTCTCGACACGCGTTGATTGCTGAACACGGGCGAAGCCACAAAAGTTTATTCTGATCAACACCGGCAACCGTTGAGAAATAGGCTCATAATAGCACCTAAATTCTCAGACAAAAAAACAGTTTCCAACTATTTATGTAACGGGGCTGGAAAAGGAAACACGGGAAATTTAACACGCTCGTGACATTGAACGCAATAAAGGTTATTTCAAAGACTCGGAAATGTGGTTCCGCTTGAAAACTATTTAAGCAGTCAAGGACAAAGCCCGAAGAGGATCAAAAACAACTTAAGGTAAAATGGGGGGAGTATAATCGGTAACAAAGCAAAATTATGCAAAAAGAGCGTCCACAAGCACACCCTCACAACTGGGAAATTGCAATGGGTCAATCTGAAGAAATGTTTGAGTTGTAGCAGAAGCAACACAGCCGACAGAGAAACAAGAATTACATACCACTACTACAACGACCCTGGCACACTAAACAACAAGCACTAGACCACCAGAAACAACAGACCGTACTACCACAAAAGTTGTCACACATACAACAACACACAACGACAACCGACTACTACCACTAAAATCACACAAAGGAAACAACACGGGTGAAAGCACAATCTCAACAACACAGAACAGATTAACTAAACAACGGCACTACCTGGATGAGGCTAGGATTCAGGAAACACTTTCAGTGAAGGCAACAAAGCATCAAAATATGCAAGAAAAACAACTTTGGGTACGAAGAAACGGCGATACGAGAAGATAGACTATTTGGAGGCACTGCTAAATGCTCTAGAACATACCGATGGAAACATATAGAGCCAGAAACAAAAGAATATTATTTTAGGTACGACAAGATGACAACAATTGCTTAAACACCAACGAAAAACACCATTTCAGATACGGCTTCTATCGTTATGCAACCCAATCGTCACAAATCGGAAAGCGAAAACCGTTACCAAATCAGAAAAAACCACACCGAAGATAATAGTTTATTGGACGGGATGAAAATTGAAATAAAACCTGCACAATGGTTCAATGTACATGTCAGAACGGGTAAAACAAATAGTAAAGCGAACGATAAATATAAATCGATTGAAATGCTGTGAGAACGCAAGCCAAAAACAATACACTCGCAGATAAAGACCGCGGAGAACACAGTAACAATACTTTAACGACATGGTAGAAGAACCGCAAAACTTAGTGTTATGACGTTTCCGTTATATATTGTTGAACAGTCAGGCATCAACAGCTGTAGACGACGAAACGCTTGGAACCTAAAAATCAGGTCAGGCCGGCGCAGAGAAGCGCCCAGAAAAAACGTAAATACCTAACGCCATGCAGCAAACCAAAGGATTCGACGGGAAAATTACCTAAAGTTTTTGAAAGTATCAAAGGCAAAAACGCATACGCGCTCAACGCTCAGTTCGCGTTAACGAAATCGGAATGATGAGCATATTACACAAATGATCAAAAATAGAACTGCAACTGGCAAAAACCTGTGGCGCAAGATACGAATTTTTACCAATCGATTAACGGGAAAGCTTCAGAAGTTCCGCAAATAGTAAAAAGACGACAGCAGGTAGCAGCATATTCTGGTTTCATCGGAGGTGTTATTCAATTACTTTCTCGCGCAAAAAAAATACAACCACCAACCAGAGCACTTAACAAAAGGAGTCAACCTTCTAGAGGAACAGTATCAATTTTACAAAGACTATTGGCAAGACCCAGAAAAGCTCTTTTTCCGATGGACCAGTGAGAAACTGTAGTTAGCTCAATTGACTCAGCAATCTGTGAAAATAGCAAAAACCATCGAGAGGAACTTTCAAAAATTCATAATAATCAGCGGACATGGCAAAGAATTTATTAGAGGTTGGATTAGGCAGAATAGAGCCCATCCTGGGAATTATTCGCGGGAATGCCTTTCTCAGGCCGGCACAAAATGTGCGAAGGAAAAAACAAGGCGAGTAGATTCTCTCCAAGTAAGAACGGCGATTGCCTGCAGAGACTATTTGCAAAACGCCCTTGGCGAATCAAATAAGCAGTGCAGAATAAATAATAATGACGGATTCGCATCAAATCCACGCAAAGCAATCATACACGCCTTTTCACCAAGAAGCAAGATTATTTTCAGCCCATTACATCACCATTCACGCAATATCCAAGGCGTTACATCGTTTCGCACATTACAGTCAATGCCCAGAAAAAATCGGATGTAACCTGCAGAATTAAACAAATAGTTTCAGGAGGATTCTGTCGTTAAGAGAGAAAAGAATTTTTTGTGATACGGATATCCATAATCTACGACCCAAAGTAGATGTAGACAAAGCTTATTATGGTAATGAAACAATACCGCAGTTTGCGACGTACGCTTTTTAACTCGAAAAAACAATGCATCATAAAATCGTTGGTAAATGCAATATTGGTTTCAAATTCGAAAAATCATGATTGAGGACGCGGGACGCATAACGCAAGGAATTGCCTGTCCCAACAGATAGACAATGTCAAAACGACTGGACCAGACACACGAATCATTAACCGAAAAAAAACTTTAACATACGGTGCTGACACTCATTCTATGTAGACAAGAGATTTACGTTTAGAGAACACAAAATCGGCTAAATCTCGAACTCAACCATACCGTGTTCCATAGTGACTATTCCACCATACCAGGAATTTTCGAGCATTTTTGTAGCGCTGGACCTGACAGACCAGGAAACATTTGTATGGGGTCTATAAAAAAAATTTTAAGGACAGTAATTATGTTGGAAAGGGCACAGAATTGTGGCTTGACAGATCATTAAAATAAAATACATACCGAAATCGTATTCAACATTTAAATTACACAAGTATGGTCTACCCATAGTCTGCGTCACAACCGTGTTTGTTTGTTAATCGTATTCTTATCACCAAAATCATTCTATTAGAACATGCAATGGCCATTAAAGATTTGAATACAAAATATCAAAAAATTGGGTTTGTAAATGTTGCCCTCATAACCGCTGAGATCAGAGGATACGAAGATTACTGGGTATAAACCGTAAAAACAAATAAGATAAAAAAGAACAAAAAGGCAAAACAAAACCAAAAAATTAAAAAAAAGGGGCGGCTCTGGTGCTCATTCGTTACACCAGGGCGCACAAAACTCTAGAAAAAACCATAAAAAAATAAAACCGAGCAGGCTAATTTTTGAGGTGGCAAAAATCCTTGTATTTTTATCTATAAACCCTTTCGAACTTCTATAGACTTTAATTTAGCTTATGGTTTCCCGGTAAAATAAATAAAATAAAAGAAAAGTTAAGGGAAATAGCAGGTTATCGTCCATAGGTTGACGTAAATTTAAGGACTGACATATAAACTCTACTATAACATAGCTATATTCCTTATTTTATTAGTTAATTCTCTCCCTACAAAAGAGAAAAGGAAATAACTAGCAAAAATACCATACCATTGGGGACGTAAAATTATTAAAGACCCAGAGGGAACATCTACTACCGATGGACCCTTATAATAAAAAAAAAAAAAAAATGACCTTTGTCCACATATGTTTCTTCCCCTTTTTTGGAAAAAACATCGCAGCAACACGGCGGGAAAAGCGACAAATTTCATTCGATGAGCTACGAATGCCAGGAAATACCGTAGCGAACACGCAAATAAAACCGCACCATAGATGAGAAAGATACAAGAATCAATGAAAAACTAAAAAATATTTCTTCTACTGCAAACACTGACAGTTTTTCAAATAAAATCGAAGGGGAAAGAGAGATCGCGCGGATTAGTTAACACATGAAACTAAAAAGAGGGGGTTGGATGTAAAGGTATAAAAGGTCGGTTTGAACCTGCTTGACACAAGCGCTACAACAGCTCTCGGAGCTTCTTAGCTCAAGGTACTCTCCAGGAGACTTTGACTCTCGACTGCCTGCCACACCGTAATATAAGGAGGTGGCTGGACAGTCTTTAAGGTATTCCTGTAGAGAGCCCAACCGGCAGTGCCGCCCGATCCCACACACCTTCCCGCGCGACGACCATTCTTCCCCGACACAAGGTATAAAGGAGACTATACTTGCAGGCCAGCTACCGTAAGGTCAAGCCACCGTGTTAGACCATTATTTGTACTACATACCGTATTATAAGATACAAGTTAATGCACTGTTGGCGCGCTTGAAACAAAGCCACCACACATATATATTTTATCAACGTTTCATGTGAAACGTTTCTGACCGTCGGCTGGAGTTCGAATCCCAGTGGACCATCCATGCACCGACTCGTTCGTTATATGAAGCGGACAATAAACACACAGCAAAGAGACAACCCCTATTAAGTTCCTTTACACAATCACTAAAAATTAAGTGGGGTCACTGGGATTCGAACTCCAGCCCTGAGGTCAGAAACGTATTTCAGCAGTGGACTCGGTTGTATTGAGGAATATATCAGTATATCCCGGGTGCAAAAGCGTCTTTTTTGGGAAATTTGTCACCTTAGAGAAATCAAAAGAAGCGAAATTTTTCTGATTTTTATTTTTCTCAAATTTTCTTAAAGTTTTCTGTGATAACCTCTTAGATCATTACGTAAGTTACGTTTAACTGGAAATAATTGCATTTTCCAAAATTTCTTGAAATTAGTGAAATATTTTCCAAAAAATAAAAAACGACAGAAAGTTTGACCTAATTAAGGGGGTGGGTGTCGTAATCTGGTACCCTTTCATCACGCCTTCAGAACAAATCTAGGGCAGTTGTGAAAAATTCTGAGGATACTTGTTTTGTACGATTAGCCTTCGTCTACGATCTAACATCTCAAAGTCAATCTTGTTACATCAAACCACAAGGTGGTGAGGTCTATTCTAGAGCACTAAACGGTTTTTTCAAACTATCTTTTTTGACGAAAACCACCATAAAAAGCGTCTGAAAATTACACAGACGAGGAAGAGTGAGGTTACTATATGTTGGAGTATTTTTCTTGAATTTCGCTCTGATTTTTAGATCACTTTTGAACGCCGATTTCACAATTTGTCTGTCTTCAAAGTGATACTTTCTCCTAGACGGATGTCAGAATAAGCCGTTTTTCGACTCGGTAAGATGCATTAGTGTCGTCAATATGTTGGGCTCGGATTTTTGAATTTCACCCTGATTCTCGAAATATGACTGATAGAGTAAACCGGAAATGAAAAAGCTTCGAAAAAACAGTTCGTTCTTATGACGAACAAAAGTAGCCACCAAATTGAAGCTGAAGATTTCACTGATAAAAAAGTTGAATTAAGCTAATCAAATTTTTCAACATCAGACGTCAATTCGTAATTAGGAATTTACATTTTGCTTAAAAAATAAATTGAAATTTCTAGAATTAGGATTAGACATTTCCGATAATTTTATGTAGTGCATACTTTCGGTGGGTCATATTTCACCAATAAAATTTGTAGCATGGTGGAATACCGGTTTTATGCGGGTTAAAGCAAAAAATATTCGAATTTTGAAAATTCTAGATTTTGTTAGATTATTTTGAAAAAGAAATGATTGCCACACGAGATTCCTTGGGTCCAAGTTTTAGTCATAACCGATTATTAATTTATCTAAATATTCTATTAGGGCTCAAAAAATACGACACCTACCCCCTTAAGTGTTGAATTTTTTTATTTGTCGTCATTTTACAAATTTAAGGAATGAGACGAGTAATTCACCGTTATTATGATAGATGATGGAGATGTAATCTTAATTGAATTAATTTTATCATTTTGGCCTTGTTTTTCCAGGAACTTGTTATGTGTGCAAATGTAGGGTAAAATAAAAAAACCTTAAAAATAATTTCTAACTTATTTTTTTTTTGTGAAGAAATTAAAGAAAATCTCGACAAGATGGGGACTTAGGATTTTAAAAATGTTGTTTTTAATGCCTCTAAAAAGGGAATTGAAAAATTATGAGTGCAAACAATCAAAACAGCATGAATTAACAAGTGCAGGAAGGAGAAAATATTTTTTTTTGCATAACTGCAATATACTGTTATGTAGCATTTATCTACCAGAAGCTTCAAAACCATTATTTAAAAACCTTAATTTGCAATTAACAAATTTCCATAAAGTGGAAATGCAGTTTATTTGTAGACGGTCTTACAGAACTGCAAATAAAACAACAATAATAATAATATAAATATATGGTAAGTAACACATTAAGAATTTGAGTTTTAATTTTTTTCAATCAAATTTACAGATAAATGGAAATCGACGAACAAGTTAATATTCTGATTAAAATATATTAAACATGACAGCATATCGTCAAATATTTATTTAGTTTTAGGCGAAAGAAAAAAACAAATTTTTACATGATTAGGTGCGGCTTGACAATTTGGGCAATTTTTATGAGTGTTTCTGAAATGATATTTCTCGATGGAAAACAATTCGACATATATTATAAAAATGATGTTTCATCACACAATTATATGGAGAGGAATTTCTCGAAGAAAAATTCAGGTATTTTCCTTCAAAAAAAAGTAGCTTGTTAGAATTTTTTGAGAAAATCTCCGTTCAAGGTGGTGGTCGCCGCAAAATTTAACTTTTCAAATGTGACCAGGAATAAAATGAAATGATAAAAATTTCTTAACTTTAAAAATAATCGAAGAAAAACGATTGCAAAACTGACATTGTTCACATTGAAAATTTATTTCAGATGACGTCACTGGCCGTAGAGCCTCTAAAATCCAAATAAATTTATGTTTGCCTTATAACTGATATCCATGTTCTAACTTTTAGGTTCTTTATTTAATGTTCTTTAAACTTTTAAATCGCATTATTGTATTGTAATGAGTGAAATTTTTATGATTTAGTACAAACCGCTAGCTGCAGCGAGTCTCGTTTTCGAATGCAGTATTATAAAACTATTAGGTACAATATTGAACCACCAAGTGAACGGTAGAGCAATTATTAGTTTTTATTTTGGATCCACCGCCACTGTGTCAGAATTTTACGCATAGTTTTTTTTATAATCCTAAAATAATTCAATCAATTTTTGAAGGCTTGCAGCAAATAAGTGGTGCTCTCTATTTCTATGAACGAAGATTTGAGCCACAATTCTTTACTCCGATCCTATGAATTCAAGATATCCTCTAATCTTCCGATCGAAGTCGTGTCTACTTCAATTTGTTGAAAGAACAGAATAGAAAATATCAAAACTGACTATGATGGGAACGACGATAAGCACTAGAAGACGAGGCTTGAGGATATGAAGACGCGTTATGCTTACTATTACGAGTGAGGACGAGATTCTGAAAGATTCATCTTCTGTCCAAACGGGTTTTTATATATCATTAATAATAATAATAATAATCACCATCTATAGCTTTTAATACTTATTAATTTATTTCATGTTTTAACGAACTTAAAAATGACTCAAACATTGGAAACTCTTGAAATTTGATTCTAAGGGAATTTATGTTAGCTACAACGGCAGCTCGTGAGTCGTATTAGATACAGCCTGACTGTTTCTAGTTTACTGCGTTTTTTATTCCGCAGAAATACTCAAATGTGTGATTGGTCAAATATCCGAAATAACCTGTATCTGCATTGGCTTCATTCATTTGCAGAATAAAAAACGCGGTAAACGAGAAAACTCAGCTTAGTTTTCTATTTGGTATTTTCCCGGGTTTTCAAACAACAGAGCGCTTTATTCGAAAACAGCTCTACGTTTAAATACGGTATAGATACGGAAAATAAAACCAGCGCTTGTAAATAAATCGTAGTAAAAACTTAAAGTAGACTTTTCGAACTTCTGGGTTGGTACAAAAATTTTGTACCAAAATGTACTTTTCGGTTTTTTTTCATAACTCTCAGTTTATGGACATCATATATTTGGGTCGATGTGAAATGCTATTAAAAGTGAAATATATAAATTGAGATTGTTGAACATGAACAAAGAGTTCTAAAGATAAAAATTCGAAATTTTTTTGCAGGATCAGATTACTTGAGATCGAATTCTTCAACCATAAAAATATTTTTTGCATTAGCACAACAAATATAAATTTTTGCTAACATTTTGTTAAATGCTACCAAAAAATCTTGTTACTTTTCATGATGTCCATTGCATTTTCACAATAATTGGTATTGCGCAAAACAATATTTTTTATATCATTTTGAAGATTTGATCTCAAATAAAAATATACAGCAAACAACATTGGAATTTTATGCTCTAGAACTATTGTTCTTACCGTGTTCATGTTCACAATCTCAAATTTAGTACATTTCACTTTTTATACATTTCACTAATCGACCACCTAATAATTTATAGATTTCCAATTGCTGAAAAACCGATAACACCATAGATTGAACTTATTTTCAAAGCTCTTTTCGGTCAACGAATTGAAATCCGCGTATGCTCTCATTGGTCAAAAGCGGGGCAAACGCGAAACGCGAAAGTAAAGGCTTAGTGATACCAAATATATTAAAAAAACAAACGCAACTTATATTTCTTTTAAATAAAAAATAAGGCACTTGTTATCGATATATAAATCGAACAAATCTTCTCAAAATTAAGCACCAAAAAGATTTGTTTCATAAAAATTTGAACGAAACGTTAAATTTTTTGAATAAATATTACACATTTTTCCACATACTATTTTTAATATTGACCGCAGACTCCAAAATTTGCAGGCGCTTCACAGCTTTCGTGTATTATGGCTAGCCAATCAGAGCGGCCGCGTTCAAAAGCGCGGTGCGCGGAAAAAACATTGAGGGCGAACGTTAAATTGACCCTTTTGAATATCCAAAGTTATCGAAATCGAAATTTGGATTTTTTTCAGTTTATTTGTCCACTTTTAGAATCAAAATAATTATTGAGAACCAATTTATTTTCGAATGTTTAATAAAAACATTATTCAAACTTCGAAAATTTATCTATAATATCAAGAAAATCATTACTAATCCAAAAACAATTACAGGATTATATTTTCTATCAAAAAAAGTTTATTTTCATTACAACTGCTTCATTCATAGAAAGTCACTTCATATTCTATGAACTGTGAATTAAACCATTCGATAGATTTGATGACGAAGATTTGCATTTTTGTGAGTGGAGGTTCAGATAACTTGGAACAACATCCGGGCATAACTTGGTAAAAATATTCAGTTTCTGTCGGCTTAGTTTTCCACCAGTAATCAAAGTTCAATCTAAAAATTAAAAGCTGGTGTCTATTTCCATGTGGAAAAAATCCTACACGGACCTTAAAATGTAAGGGGTCAACTCGCAGTAACAACAACAAATTTTGACTGCAACGTTTAGCGGTTAACAAAGAAAACTCGCAGTCAAAACTTTTCGAGAAAACTCGCGGTCAAAAAATTTTTTTTTCTATCATGTTTTGTTTTTTTGACTCTGATTTTCTCTAACATCTCCGCAGTCACCAAAGTTTTTTACAATTTAGACCTGGCTCTGGAATCATCAAGATATGATCTAATTGTTTATTATTATTACATAATTATTTACAAAGGAGACGAAAAGTTTTGAAGATTATTATATTTTTTAAACTCTGGTACCATGGGTGTAACCCTATCCGTACGACGTGATACCCTTATCCGCTACGATTTTACGGTCGAGATTGAAAACGCTTATAGCCTAAACGCCATATGTAGACGATGCTACCCTTACCGTACGTTGTACCCTTATCGAACGATTTTAGCGAGCTGAGTGTCCGGATAAGGGTACATACAGTGGTTTATAATATACTGTATATAAACTGTTAATACAAAAATTAATATTACTTAGTTTCGTTTCATAGCCTTAAGAGGGTCTGGTTGCTGGTTTTATGAGGCTTGCGGGCTTGAAAATGCTCCAAATCGGATTTGGAGGTGATACAAGAATGTAATACCGACCAAATTATTAGAAATTTTTTCGAAATTTTCATGGTTTTTTCGAATTTTTTTTTTTAATTATTCTTCAAAATAAAGTTCATCATGGGACGTTTTGCTTAATATTAACAACTAAAACTTCCGAAATTTCACTTGACGTAGCAACTTTCTGATCGTGTTTTTGTAGCTTTCTTTTTAAGCTTACTTTAAAAAAATCGAGCACTTTTTTTCGAAATCTTGTGTCTCTCGGGTCCTTAAAAAAAAACCATATTTCGAGTTTTAGGTTGAAATACAACAAAAATGACCGAATTTATTTTTCGATGTGTAGTGAGTTAGCTTAGAATGTATAATTTTTTTAAATTTGTCCTCACGAGTGGTTTTCTACATATTATAAGAAAATAGAGCGAAATGTAAAAATTTGAACCAAGAAGTGAGTTTGGCCTACCACTTGTACAAGTTATGGGTCTAAATTTCAGCAATTTCACATTAAGCAGGAGGAGATGAGTTTTACCTTTTTGGCTTAGGGTCCTCTTGTTGTCCCTTATGTGTGACAGGAGTGTCATCATCAAAAAGTTTGAGATTTGTGTTTTAGAAGATAAAGGATAGTCTACAAGATGGCTAAATCTGCACTATATCCTCAAAGCCTTTTTCGCTCGATTTTTTATCAAGAAAATTCAATTCCAGGACCAAGTACCCCTTTCAACTGTGATTTTGAATATTGTTTATGTTGACTGCGAGTTTTCCAGAAATTCTAGGCAGTCAAAAACATAATGGAACTGCGAGTTGTCCAGCCACTTTAAAAATGAGAAGAAAAATACGGTACAAAGAAATTCAACTAAATATTATTAAAAAAATATGTGAGTTTGGTTTTTTGAACCAATCAGGTGCACTAAGATTTCGAATAATCCCTTTTCACTTTATATGGTTAGAATTGCGTCAGCCACAACGTTAGAATCACACGTTAAAGGTAGTGGTACGCCATTCTAACCAAAAAGTGATAAAGGGATATGGAATTGTAGATTTTCCATATTTACTTTTAAAAAATTTTGAGGTTGTAAAAAAAATTGGTTTTAAGGTGCGAAAAGTGACTGTTAATTTAGTCGTCGGATTCCTAAAACCACCGCAAATTTTCTAGCAAATGAGCAAATAAAATTGGCACCCACTTTTGACTTCCAAAATTTCCTATTTCAAATCGTCTTACGAAGTTCGTATCACGAACCTTCGCTAAAAGACTTTCAAATAATTTCATTGGCCAAAAATATATGATTGGTGGTGATTTCGCGCTTCTGCGATGAGTGGTTCTCCTCATCCAAAGACAGGAACTACAAATTACCCAGAACTTGCCGGATATCTGTGACACACAGTGTTTGTTCGGATTAAATTTAATCTATTGTACTTGAAGTCAAGAAAATTTTAAGCTTTTCCGCAGCTACTTAAGTCCTGACCAAAAAGTCACTAAGTTTCTGCTGAAAATACATTTGCTATTGAACTCCGAAACTTTTTGAACTGAAAAAGACATCATGGTTAAAGTTCATGATGAAGTTCAGAATGATGGAATACTATAAATTCAAAGTATTTTGATTTCATTTAAATACATACCATAATTGTTTATTTGAATTGAGAATATAAGAATAGTAAGTCCGAATAAGAAACATAAAATAAATTACAAAGTATAAATGAAATGCAGCTTTTTGAATAAATATTTGTTGATTTCATACCAAAATTTTTTAATCGAAATTTATGCAAGGGTGGCAGACTCTAATTATCTTCGAAAATTTTACGAGGGTGTAAAATTCACGCAAAACGTCTTTCAAGCTACCCTAGTTTGTTTTTCGCTGCAACCGGTACTATAAACCAAAAAATTTTGACCAAAAGTTTATCTCGTGGTATTTCAAAAGTGCTTCCCACGATTAAATACGACTTTGGAAAACCGAGAAAATGCCCTAAAATTCGACACACGGGTCAAATAAGATAATAAATTTCAAAAATCGTTGCTTCAGCTAATGAGTGGTTCAGATCAGCTTTATAGAATATTTTTTTTAAATATCCGGCTTGTTTCCTGTTTTTTCTTCCAAAATATCTGAAAAAAAGCTTTTTTGAACTTTGGTACAGTTTCTTGAAGAACACTTAACATTATCATTTGGCACCTGGAGAGTTAAATTATGACCCTTGAAAATACTTGCCAAGAGACGACTTCAGGTAAGTGCATTATTTCATTCAAAGAGGGCTTCTATCTTTGTACTTCTTAATAGCTGAAAATCACTCTGAGCATTTAAGTTTATATCATCAATATTTTTGGACATTTTTATTGGAAAATCATAGAGAAAAACCAGCAGAATAATCAAACAGGGAATAAGCTACAAATATGCAAATTCAGAAAAAAATTAAATTGTGTAAAAATTCAATTATAAAGTATGAACAATTAATAATGTTTAAGTTTTTCCATGAATCATAGGAATATATCCCTTTATCACACGTTTGCTAGTCAGGGCCGGGATATTAATAAAAGTGTGATAAAGAGATATAATATATAATAGGTATATCCCTTTATTGCCCTCTCCCAAAGATTTGGTCTCTAAAAAACACGGGTGCTGAGAAAACGTTGCGTCATTTGAAAACGACTCATTTGATTAGGTTTTTAGATAACTCAAACTGTGCAAAAATATCTAGTAAATAATACAAAATAAAAATTGATCCGAATCAGACCATCGTTTCTATTTTTTACTCAGACCTTTGTTTGTATTTTTTATCAAAAACTAATAATTAAACAATTTCAGTAATCTTAGAAAAAATAAAAAAATTGGTACTATTAAAAACAATTTTTAATGTTTGTATTAATTAGATAATTGTGCTCAGTTTGAGTTATCTAGGAACTTAATCGGATGACGCGTCGTTTTCTCACCCCCGTTTTTTTGAGGGACCAAATATTTGGAAGAGGGCAATAAAGGGAAATATACCAAAAAAAAAATCATTTTTCAAAACAGAATTTTATTTATTTTTAAAAATTGTAATATTTGATTTTTAGGCCGCATACCGCCAACCGTAACGCCAACTGTTTATATGATATAGTATATATGAATTACGGGCCCTCGACTGACAATTCATGACTATTTAAAAGAGAAAAAAACGCGAAACTTCCAGCCAATCAAAAACCTGAGCTTCATTATACGCGAATGAAATTGACTCAAATTTTGGGGGCCAAGGACAATTCAAAAATTAAATCTTCTAATTTTCGCCTCAGCTTAGCTGAGTCAGCAGCTGACTGTCAGCTAGTTAATCTAATATTACTGAAAATTACTCATACAGTATGGGTCATACTGTACTGAAAAACAGTATCAAAAACGAACATCTGTTTCTCAAATGTACAAGAAATAATTATGATAAATAGGATATTTTCACCTTCAAAAATGAGCTAATCCGTGTTCTTTTCTATCAGCTGTGTGGTTTACTCAATATGTGACGATAGCAATTTTTGCATAATTTAATTTCTGTAACTAACAGTTTTTTTCACATTTTTGATAGGGTTAATTTCCTACAAACAAGTTGATTTATTTTGTTTTAGTATTCTCGGTAAGCGCGTAAAATTTTAATTTTGACTAAATTTCATAAATCAAACTGGTTCCAACCTAAAAAACAAAATAAAAATGAAACATTAGTAATGTTACATTTCACAAATTTGAATTTTACTTGCAGTGCTGATTCTTACGCACTTTTCATAGCAAAAAAATAGGCATTTTGAAAGAAGTCTACCAAAACTTTTGTTGACCAAACATTTTTACTCCTTTATTTACTTGGTATAAATATCAAGAATTCTGAGTATTTCAGTAAGTCAGATTTTGTGTAAAATTTAACTTCACTTACGAGAAAGTTGTTAATAAGATAACACTTGCCCTAAATAAGCCATCAATCTTTTACAGATATTTACTATACAACCAGAAATGCAAAAGCCTATTGTTGCATATTTTTGTGAACTTTTTAAAAGTTGAATTTATTTTTTTTAATAATGAAATAATTTATTAAAAATTTTGATAAAATAAATTTTAATTAAATAAATTATAAATTTTGACAATTTAAAAGAATTTCAAAAGTCCCAAACGGGTATCGATTTTATTGGGTCATCTTGAGAAAAAAAATTTCTCGTCATCGTAGTGTTTGTTCCTGCAAACAAAAGGTAAGGCTTTTCAATTCAGAGTTCAACAACCACCTGGTCAACCACATTGAACGGTCAAAGTTATAGATCAATTTTGAGGTCCTCGAATTTGTTTGAAATACCACCAAAAAATCCTCGAAGTCGACTTTTTAATGACCGGGATATTTAGGGTAATTTTTTACGCTAAGGGTGCGATAAACCAGAATAAAGAACTGCTTCTATTTGTTGAAACACAAAATAAATTAGCTCGTTACTTGCGTTTTTTATAAGTGGATGACTGAACCTTTTTAGAATCATAACAATTTGACTTAAAAATATTTTTTTTCGATTCAAAAACAAACAAAAAAAATTTCGTTCGTAATTCGGGTACGACCGCAGTTAAAGATGGCCCAGCCGCCCATCAGGCGCTGCAGCGCCTGATTATAAAATGCCAATAATTTATAGTTTTTCATTAATGGACCTACCCAATTTAGCCGTCAATGATCTAATTCAAACAATTATCTCGCTGATGGATAAAAACTTTTATTTAATTTTTATTATAAATGCATATAATTTTAATTCGAAAAATATCAGCGTTAAATCAACAAAAAAGTAAAAAAGACACATTTTTTGTCGTATTTTATTTCATACATAATAAAGATATATGGTCATGATGTCTTCTCTGATATCTATTTCAAAACAAGTTGTCATCAAAAATTTTCCAGTGAGACTAATTTTATGTTCTTAAATTTGAATATCAAATCTCTCCAATCATACTACTCCATTCAGATTTATTGTGTGTAGGCGAAACAGTGATAGCTTGCAATCAGGTTTTAAACATGAGTGAGGCATCTCACTAATCTCCCACATACTGAGCTTGTGTAAATAAGTTTCATATTCATATTTTCACGTTTTTTGAAGCATATCTAATATATGATATCATATTTCTTATTAATACGGTAACGTGATCGTTTTTTCAACAATACCGTAATGAAAGAAAAGTCTTGCAATTTTCTGTAGATTACACTCACATATTTGAAGAGATTTTAAATTTTTTTGCAAATATAAGGATTGTAACTAAGTACGGTAATTCCCCAAAAAAAATGCATAAATATTTTTTTGCGGAAAATTTTAGCGTTTACTTGGTCGACGATGATCTTATTATGTATAAGGGGCGAAATAACTGTTTAAATTTTGATCGGGCGCTACAGCGCCTGACGGGCGGCTCAAAGTTAATGACCAAAAAAAATTCTCTACAAAATCAGACCAATAAAATCGATACCAACTTTTGACTTATGAAAATTCTGATTTTTAAATAGTTTAAATTTTAATAAATTTTATGAGAAAAGTGGCATATTTGTCTTAATAAATGAATTGCTTACAATTTCGTAGACAATTTTTCAGTTCTGTCTTTAGTTTTGACAATCGAGAAAAATTTTTAATACAGAAAGTACTCAGTAAATACAGATAAACATTTTTTTTATTTATTTTGCAGTAATGACAAGGGAAGTTGGGGAAGAATGTTTGCATATTCTTAAGATCAGAAATATGTATCTCTAACAATGCAATTTAATTCACCTGCTTTTGAAACTTTACAATAACGAACACACTTTTGGATCAAAAGGTCAGATGGTCCATTTTCAATGTGGGGATCTAATGAATGCTCTAGAGATTGTACGGGATAAGTCAAGTTATTTTAAAGAAAAGGCTTGTTTCACCATTTTTTAGTATCAAATTTAAAAATAGTCAAAAAGAGAAAAATTCATTTGATAATTAAAATTTCTTAAAATTCTGTAGTCAGATAAGGGTTTATTAAATTTACCATTATTTTTTTGTACTGTCTAACTGGAACACTTTAGATAGTGTCACTTTTTTGATGGAGAATCTGTCAATAACTGGACAACTATGCGAAAATATAAGAAAAATGATAACCAAAAATATAGTGAACGTCTCTGACTGGAACTATTACTTTAACTGAGATATTTCTTTTTCGGAAGTTCCGACTCGGATTAAAGATACCAGACTGTAACCTATATCTTTGCGGTTAAACTGAATTAACAGTATGTTCAAAAGAAACAATCAATTTATTTTCGAAAAAAATATATTTGTTTTTGTCTTATTGATAGAAAGTTACTCAAGCTTTAATTTTGCATATCAAGTTTTTAAAGCTTATCATGATTAATTTGTAGCCAAAAAAATAAGTTGGTTCGATATATGGATTACTGACCCTCAGAGCTCAGATCCTGAATATTTGAAAATGCGAAATCTGAGCATTTGATTGGTTGATCTTTTTTTAATCTGATCAATGAAATCGGTCTATTCCGCAATCCAGGGTTTGGATTGGGTGCTAATATATTGCATTGTTTGTATCATTCAAATATTCAGGCTCTGCACTCTGAGGGTCGGTCATCCATATATATATAATTATGAAGGAGATGCATTCACCAGATTTAACCTTCAGCGCCATCTAGAGGCGGCAAGGTCCTGAGACCCAGATCATTCATATGTATCAAGTGGTTAAATTGAGACACGTTTGAAGTAAAATCTATGGAAGATCGGCCTCTCTTAAGTTTATGCTGAAAATGCAGTTTCTTTGACTTTGTCCGCATTCTGGAAGTTGTAATGACATCTTTGATCTATTTAATAGATTAAAAATTCCGGGCGGATATCCTTGGATTTAATAATATAATTAAAAAAGTGTTTTTGGTGTCTTTTCTGAAATTGAGATTCAGCTGAAAAATCAAATAATGGAAATTTAATCATGACCCTTTCTGTTCGATTTTCGACTTACAATAACTTTACTGATTTTAACACCCAAAGACATTTACAAATAGCACTTGACCGATCCGATGTAAAGCGGCTGATGGGTACAGATGTTTGAAAAAATACTTTGAATATTTAGAATTATTTTTCATCTTATTTTTTTTTCAAATTTTTGTAAAATAATAAATTTTTATCAAATAAAATAGTAAATGATATGAAAAGAGAACTGCTAGAACTTGGTGCTATAGGGTTGTGGATCATAAATTTCAAAAAAAATGCTGCCATATCTATACGGGTCTTCCTGGTCGTTTTTAATAGGTTTTTGCCAAATTATTACATAATTCGGCTTATTAGATAGCTGAACTGAGCACAAATATCTCGTGGAAGATAAAATAAAAAAAGTCCATCAGACCAATTTATTATATTTTTTCTGAGGTCACTGAAATTGTTTAATTATTATGTTTTCTGGAAATTAGAAACGATGGTCGGATTCGGAATTTTTTTTAATTTATATAGAGCTATTTATTTAGAGCTATAGAAGAATGTAACGGATTGAGTTGTCAAATTATATAAAAATGTTGGCTAAAAATCAAGTAAAAACCGTATTATTTTGTCTATATAATTATGTTTTTATGGTTAAAATTTTTCGGGATAGTCTCCGATAAATAAATTCGACATAAAATTGGGAAAATAATTTGGTCAAAAAACTTGATCTAATTTCAGTGAATTTCGAGTAAAAAAATGTTATTAATTCAATATTCCATAAGTTTTGGGTGATTAAATTTCCAATGATGAATATTGGCATCATGGGCAATTTATGTTAACACCCGTGTGTCAGAGGCATCAGCAGTTTCACGCTCTGACTCTCACGTGTAAATAAATGACCCATGATTGCTTTTGGTTATGTTTGAGAAGTAATCAGATTCAAAAAAATAGAGGACACTACTGTTTTATATAAAATATCAAAATCTGAATATATCATATCCTTTTACCATCGGAACTCCATCTCAAAATGTTTACTATCTCTATAGCGCAAGTTCGAATCCCACTTGAGTGATAACACACCGATCAAATTCAGCGGTCCAAATATCAAGCACCCTTGCCCTATAATCATACTCAATACAATCACTAAGACAACATTTGGGGGATTCGAACACGCGCTATAGAGATAGTGAAACGTTTTTGAAATGGAGTTCTGTAGGTAAAAGAATATGAATAGATTGCCCATTTATTGGTGATGCAGCTTTAAAAGTAAATTAAATAGTAAATAAGCTAAAGAAGCCTTATCAATTTCAAAATAACTGTAATGTGCGACTTTGCCGCCTTTTAGCGAAAGAATCGCAGCGCCGCGAGACTACGACTGATCGATTTTTGCTGATTAAGTTTTATTCATATTTCAAGCCAATTTTTTTAAAGCGGACACTATCCCCTAACATTTTTTCTCGACAAAAGATGTTCAATTTCTTTTATCATTTCCGCTTTTGCTGCTCCGTTTTAACTAACAATAATGCTTGCTTACAAAAATCCGCTTCTTAGAATACAAAAACGTGCTAAGGCAAGTTCGCCTTTATAATTCACATAAAGGTGATCGATCGCCATGGGGTCAGAAAGAACAAATAAATAATAAAAATAACGCGACCCAGAGGCAGGCATTTTTGCCTAAAGAAAGACGCCTACCAATAAAAGGCAGCAATATCAAAATGCTTCAAAGGTCAGTGTTAGAAATTAAGGTATGCTCTAAAATAATATCATGCAAATAGTAACAGTCTCTTTCAAACTGCAAGGGTTTTTTTCTCGGATATTTTTCATTTTTCAAAAAAAAGTTTCATTTTGGAGATTGCTTTTTTAAGGTAATTTTTGCATTTATTTCACTTCTTAATACCAAAAAGTTGTTAAAACAAGACTTGCTAGTATACAGTATCTTACCTTATAGCTAGCAAAGGTTGGGGTCAAAATCCACCTTATCATACGCATGCTGATTGGGCCGCGTTAAATAATCTTGTGATGATGTTGCTCTTTCTCATTTTTGAGCGAATCAGCGTGCGTATGATCAGATGAATTCTGGAGCTTCCCTTGCTAGCTTAAATGTTACATATTTGGGCGATTGAAGTCAAATTTGAAAAAAATCGAAAGTTTTTTAATAATTTTGATTCAAAATAGTGAAAATAATTTTTAAGAGAAAAAATACGACAACTGATCCATTGGAGGATTCGAATTGCGCTGTAATAATTCTATATCAGATCCTTCAAACTTTATAGGTTAGTTTTCGATCGTTTCTTATATTTTGAATGTTTTTTCCAAATTAATTTTATAATATTTTTTTCATCTTCAGATCCTGTGATAATAAAATCAAAACGAAAAACCAACGCAAAAAATCGGAGACAGTTGACCCATTTATTTCCTCCGCAGTACGACGGGCTACATCTACAAGCCGAAATCTCAGGACCGCACAAGCAACCGAAGTCGAAGATCATATATAGAGAATTGTTGAACAAAAGGTTTGCTTTTGATATCTTACTATGAAAATCATAATGCAAACGGCTCAACCCGCACATTCCTAGATTCTGATTAATGTTATAAGGGCCTCGGTGCATTTTGACAGATTTGCAACTTTTTAATTTTTTTTGTCTTCATGGGAAACTTTTTGCCACTTTGAAATTTTCGGATAAAAACTTTCGAACACAAGTTGCTACTTTTCAGCTGACTTTGTATAATCGGAGTTTCTACAGATTGATTATTTTTACCTTATAAATCGTCTATTGAAAAAACACTCAAAAACGCGCGTTTGCTTTCGAAGGTGTCAAAATTACTACATAGTACAGTAAAATTTATTTCTTTATCAATTAAGAGCTCTAAAAACGGTTCTGTTCACCATTGAAAATTTATTTAGTTCATATTCATACGATTTTAAAGTCAAAATCGAAAATTTAAAATTTTTGAAAAAAGACGAAAAAACGAAAATTTTAGCACATCGAAAGGAATATTTTTTTTCGTGAGTTAATTGAAATAAATTTAATATTGTGGACAGGTTGGCTGACCAATTTGGCAAGTCTCAGTGAAATAAAAAATTTTCAATTCTGGATTAAAGAGGGCGTTGATGGATTTCTGCCAAACCGCAGTTTGTTACAAAATTATGATTTAGAGTATAAACAAGAGCGAATGAACAAAACGAGGACATATGTGAATTAAGTTAAAGAAGCCATTCTTCATATTTTCAGCTTATGATTTCAGAAAAATAAGTTTAAAAATGATTAACAATAAATGAGAAAAAATTTTCAAAATTTTTCTAATTATTTTTGACCAAAAAGCACTTGTCATATCATTTTTCAAAGAACTTATAAAAAATATAAGGTCACCTAGTAGAAAAGTAAAAATAGCCATTTTGTAGAGTTTTTTTTTGTTGATTTAAAACAAACATAGAAAAAAAATTTTGAACGAAAAATAAGGCATTTTTTCATAATGTTCTGAACTTTTATCGAAAATTTCTAATAATTTGTCGAATTTGAAAAGTTAAATTGGAACTCAAAATTTTCTTAAAAAGCCATAATGCAAAAATTCGCTACTTACAAAAGTTGCCTGGATTATAAAACTTCACTTTCATGGTATATTCAGATGAATATACTAACCCAGTGAAAAGTTTTTTATCAAGAGCCCGTATCCGTATCTGTCAAAATGCACCGAGGCCGTTAAAGGGATATATGAGAAAGTTTTAAAGTTCGACAAGATCGTCCAGAAATGTGAGAGCCAAATTTTCAGGAAAAATTTCTGAAAAAGTTCAAAAATATTTATTTCAGCCCAAAACGTTATAGCCCTGAAGTGCGAAAACCTCCAGCACCAGAAATTACACCAGAACCTGAGATCCCAATGCCGAAACCATCTTCCGGCAAATCAACTCCGGCGAAGAAAAGAAATTTAAATGTTCTAACAATTGAAAGGCCTTTGTCAAGACATAATTTTGTCAATGGAAAATTACGGTAAATAAAGCTTGTTTTGTCTACATTTTCTAAGAAAATGATTTTTTAACGAATTTTCAGGATATCTCAGAGCTATCAATCGGCTCATAGACCGCGATCGACGATAATTTCAACGTCATTGATAGCCCTTCGAGCTCCACATCATAGCTTACTGCAACGACAAAAAACCTTTGAAGAGCGGCGAAAAATTGATCATAAAACTTTCGAAGTCACTGGAATCTCAAAATCTGTTTATTCGTTCAATAAATAAAAAATTTTAAAAATGTAAAAAAGACTTATACGGTGGAAATTCGGAATTGGGAAAAAAACCGCTTTTGGCCCAATTTAAAAAAATACCGAAATTTGAATTGTTAGACTTATGAGTCCATAAAACTCGCTTTGGCTGTACATTGGCTGTAGTATCACGGTTTAGCACTAGAGAGCTCTGAATTTTGAAACCTTAGGCTCATTTTTCCGCGTAAGTACACATCGAATTTATTTTTATTTTTAACGGCGTTTGAAATCTTAAACAAATGAGGGGGGGTTCGTTCTGAAATAATTCACTAAAACATAGAAAATGTTTTTCTAAAGAAGCGATTGACCAATCAAAAATAATGAGTTGTTATGATTTAATATTAAACAGATTTTTCTTGATAAATCAAAACTTTATAATACCAGTACAAATCAGTAAAACAGTACACAGAATAGAGAAACAGACTATAGTGATTTCATATCCCTTTATTGCCTTCTGGCAAAGATTTGGGCTCTCAAAGAGCGGAGGAGGAAAACGACGCTACGATTGAAAACGAGTTATCTGATTAAGTCTTAGATAACTCAAACTGAGCACAATTATCTAATGAATATAAACATTAAAAATTGGTTTGAATCGGACCAATGTTTCTAATTGTTTCCTGAGATTACTGAAATTTTTTAATATTAGTTTATGTTTAAAGATAGAAACAATGGTCTGATTTGGACCAATTTTATATTGTATTATTCACTAGACATTTGTGCTCAGTTTTAGCTATCTAAAAACCTAATCGGCTGAGTCGTTTTTTGAAGCCGCATTGTTTTCTCGCCCCCGCTTTTTGATGGTCCAAATCTTTGCCAGAGGGCAACAAAGGGATATCCCTTGACAAGAAATATAGATATTTTCCAGTTTGGTCTAGTACATTGGTACTACTAAACGTACTTAATGTACTAGACCAAACTAAAAAATATCTATCTTCCTCGTAAAGGGATATGCAGAATTAAGGTTTTACATTTACAAAAATAAATATCTAGATGCATTGATACTTACAATTTGGGAGACTATTCTGTCCCTTATATTTTGGAGTTTCAATTTTCGAATTTTTAATGGCGAATTTAAAAGCGCTTCTTTTGTAGCAACCTTTTTCTTCAGAGCGTCTAAATTATGTTGATGTTTCTTGTTTTTGGTTTTGTAAGATGATATTTGTTCCGAGTAAGCTGGTGATTTCTTTTCGGATATACCTATTACGGGACTTGCTGGGGCTTTTATGTCAATTTTGTTAGCAAAATTTTGTATGGTCGAATTCCGCAGTTATAAACAAAAATAAATTTAAATAAATGGCACTAGAGAGTTAATTTATTTGCAGAAATTTTCAAATGAAAAAGTAAATTATTAAACTATTTTTTGAACAATCGTAGTTTAAAGAGGCGAGGCATCCTCTACAAAACTTTCATTATCTCGAGATTTTTCTTGTTCTTCCATTTTGTTTGTTTCAATATTATATGAATCTTGAGATCCTTTTTTGCACAAAAATGTGACTCCCTTTGGTAAAGTTTCCGGATTTTGATAACCAGTTGCGTAAGAAACCAAAATCCCTATTACAATAGTAACGACGAAACCAAATGTCCCAAAGTACATATACGAAATTTCAAATATTCTCAAAAAGGAACTTGATGATTCAACATCGGGAACAGTGGTGGAATTGTTGAAACTGGTGGAGTTGTTGAAATCACTTTCGATGGTGAAATTTGAGCTTTCTAGGAATAAGGTTTCCGTCGAATTGCAACTGATGCCATAAGTCCTGCATATTGGTACATTTTTTCAGAGGCGATAAATGAAAGAAAAAAGTGAAAATTATTTTTTTTTACTTTTTATCTTCAATGAAAGTGTCCATTCTTGCAAACGTTTATTTTTTAATTTCTTAACATAACTAATTATCTGGGAAAATATAAAAAAACACTTTTCACGGTACCATCCATTTCCAACTAAACTCGACTACAGATTTTTTTAAAGACGATATTAATAAACTTTAGACATTGTCGGGTGTTATGCACTAAAAATCTTGTTTTTATGTTGCTTATTAAAAATTTCCTTGAAATGAAAGTTTTTTCCCATGAAAATGGTTAAAATGGCAAAAAAGAAAAACAACTTTTTTTGAGATAAAAATTGACCTTCAATTTGCGTTTTAAATATTAAAAAATGTTCTTACTATCTAAAGAAATGCGCCTATAACACCCACAATTTTATTTGGAATTTTTGACCAGCATAAATTTTTAAAATATTAGTGCCAAATGGCACTTATCGAATGTACCACCGAGAGTTAAAAATTTCATCGATAGTTTTGGAATGAAAATCGCGCGACCAGCTCATTAGTTGACATACGGATATTTAAATAGATACCAAAACATTAAATATGTGATTCTGCCTGATTTTTTATGAAGAGTTCAAAAAACCACTAATAAAAATTTTTGGACTTGATTGGGGAAAATTTTCATAATTTTTCTAAAAAAGTCGACAAAAAAGACAAATAAACATATTATGATTTTTCAAACAGCAGTCAGAAAATATGTAGACATGCATGAAATAAGTTAAAGTGGCAATTTTTAGTTTTTATTCATAGATTTAAAAAAAACGATCAGAAAACATTTTGGAACAAAAATGCGGAAAATTTTCATAATAGTTTGAATTTTTTCGAAATTTTACGATTCAAAAAATGAAAACTCGAACTCAAATCGTTCCTAAAATAAATAAAAAAATAATTTTATGAAGCTGAAACACATTTATATCGGTTTAGCTAACTATAATAAGCATAAAAAATATACTGACTTATTATTTTCGTAAGTTATAACGACTCCACTCTGTTTGTTTATGGCACCCCCTTAAGCAGGGAATACACATTGTTACATTTTCAGATAATATAAATTTTTACTATTTTGATATTTCAGTCTAAAACCAAAATATTATCTATTCAAA